>LR749789.1:0-232603 GCA_902729485.2 Mus minutoides | reverse complement strand
ATGTGTTTAGTAAATTGTATCTTGGGTAGTCTAGGTTTCTGGGCTAATATCCACTTATCAGTGAGTACATGTTATGTGAGTTCTTTTGTGATTGGGTTACCTCACTCAGGATGATACCCTCCAGATCCATCCATTTGCCTAGGAATTTCATATATTCATTGTTTTTAATAGCTGAGTAGTACTCCATTGTGTAAATGTAATTTTGGGGGTTTTTGTTCTTTGAGACAGGGTCTCTCTCTGTGAATCCTTGGCTATCCTAAAATTCACTATGTAGAGCAGGCTGCCATAGAAATCTGCCTACTTCCACCTCGAAAGTACTGGGATTAAATGCAATTGACACCATGCCCGGCTTCTTTACTTTTTGAGAATAGTTCTCTATTGGAATCTGGAACTCAGTGACTCAGCTGCACTGGCTAGCCAGTGAGCTCTAACAACCCTTCTGTCAAGTTCCCTAGTGTGGTGATCCTAGGTGCATCCTCCACATCCAGCTTTTCTCATGTCCTGGGCCTGGACCTGGACCATCTCAGGTCTTCATGCTTGTGAAACAAGCACATTATTGACTGAGCTATCTCTCCAGGGCCCAGATTCTGCATTTCTGATTCTCTCTCCTTCAGAAGCCCATTTCCCACCCCTGTCCTTCTTCCAAGCCAGTACTTTCCATCTCTTCCCTCTCCCGAGATTTCTGAGCAGCACACAAGGGTGGGAGATAAACACAGAAACACTAGAAATATCTTGGACCAAGGAAATAGCAACAGTACCAAGATGGAGATTCTCCTTGCAGCAACTGAAGCTGTGGTGTTGGAAGCAGAGTATAGCATAAGCTGTAATACCCTTGGCCTGTTTGGCCCTTCAGGGAGACCCACTACCAGGTCCAGGAAAGCAGAACTAATGCCATCAGTCTAGCCACTTCTTGATTCATCCTGACCAACAAGGCTACAGGTCTCCCCTTCACCACAGTGTGACATGACTCTCACAGACGGTAACAGCTCCCAGTTCCTTCATGATCACACCTCTGGCTCAACAGCAAGGGCCCCACCAAAACCAGACATCTGTGAGCTAAAGCAGGATCTCCAGCGGCACTCATGGGTGTTAGACATCCATCGTGACAGCAGGGTATGCTCATGACCCACCCCCACCTCAATTCTGCCAGTGCCCTCTTTTAAACAAAAATAAAGAAGCTCTTGGGCTCAGGACTATGGGAATGACTTGGCTATTCTGTTGCTGTGGACAGCTTCTCTATGTACAGCAAACTCAGCTGCTTCATTTATTCTATAATCATGGCCCATCCTAAGTCTTAGGACCCTGTATCAAAGTCCTACACCGCATGCCTCCTTAGATTCTAAGGCAGGAGGGAGGGTGCACTTTCTGTATGTGTTTTGGTATGTTCTCCTGTTGACCTTCCTATCCATGTGTAGCAGGTGGATCAAATGAGCAGCATGCTCATGTTTTCAACATGGAGAGCCTGAGGCCAACGGAGATGGGTAGACCTGTGGCAGCAGGCACTGAGCCAGAATTCACACATGGCTCTGTCAGCTCCGGAGACTGTGTTCCCCCTTCAGATTCTTATTGAAATGCCTTGGACGCCGGGTTCCAGTTCTCTGCTTCCCAGATGCAGGCCCCAGTAAGCAAAGGCAAGCTACCTGGGCTCCAAATGCATTCTAGACACAGTCCAGTCTTGTTGGTGCTCTGTAAAGGGGGCTTCCTCAGAGACCAAATTTTGTCCAAAATTGTTTTGTAAAAACAGCTTCTCTTTTTTTTTCTGATCTTCAAACAACTGAGCTGAAAGCTGCATAAAACCTGCCCTACTTAGGGCTTCTGAGAGAAGGGCTAAGGTTTGTATGTGGTAAATCAAATTCAGAGTTACTCGGGGACTCATCACCCGAGTACATAATGAAGATGATCCATCAGTACCATGGCCATCGCTGCCCAGGGAGATGGCATGTCAGGCATGGGGAGGAGCTGGGGGGAGACCAGGAATTAAATGAGGAAGCAGATGATATTTAATTATATAAATATTCGCAGCAATGCTCTAAGGAATGGAGTTATTGGCTTGCTGGGCAGCCCCTCATTGAACCAGGCAGCAAAGATTTATACCACAAGTTTATGTTTTCATTAGAATTCACCCTGCCTGGGCTTAAAGAGTGAGTTTCTGGGAGCTGGGTGACACTGTGTTCATAAGCAACTCTGTAATTCAGTATCTTTAAAAGGAGAAGGCGGGTGGTAGTCTCTTTTTTATCTGATATTTACATTTTATTAGTGTTATTATTATTTGGCATAATTATGTACAGAGAATTAGCAATGTTAATGGATGCAACACAAATACAGTCCTAATTACTTCCATTTATTCCAGAACCAAGTGAATTTATCAATTTATTTATTTGGAATTCAAGTGACTTTTTAGGGTCACCTTTTTTTTTTTATCCAACTTATTTGCCTGTCTCATCCTAATTAGCCTATCCTTGAAGAGAAAAGGAGACCACTACTTAGGATTCAAGCTAAATAGGACCCCGCCACCCCACTCACGCAATGGAAAGATGAGGTCATTTTAAGGTGAGCTAATGGCTCTGTTGAGCTATGCTTTTAATTACTTGTTGGCTTTTTTCTTATAATATTTTTAGCCCACTTCCCTTGTAACAGAGCTGTAGCCCAGGGAGAATTTCAAATAAACTTCTTTCGCACATCCAATTGACAAAATGTGAGCAACAAGAAGAAAAGCATTTGATTCCAGCACCCTGCTAAGAATAAGACTGCCGACTTTTTTAAGGGCTTTAAAAAGACTTGGAGTTATAAAGGGGGAAAAAAAAATAAGAGAAACTTCATGAACATTTTTTCTCAAAGTTTAACAGGGAAAGTCCATTGGGAACTAAAAGCCCAAAAGAAAAGGATGCCCACTCTCACCTCTTCCAGTGCATAGATCACTAAAACTTCAGTCAAGGCAACTCGGCAAGAGAAAGAAAGAACACTGAAACACGTGACAAATTGCCCCTGCTTGCAGATGATGCCATCTGCATCACTATACATTATGAATACTTGGAACATTCTACAAAATACATTAAAGTGAACTCGGCAACATTTTAAGATAAAATTGATGTACAAACATAAGTATGAAAGCAAAACAGTCTGAGAAAAACCAAGTAATTCCATTTATAATATGTACAAAATACTAAAAAAAAATTGAAAAAGGAAGTTGACAACCTCACTCATTAAAACTATAAAACATTAGTGAAAGAAATTAATCAATGAATAAGCTATAAATCAATGAAAAGTTATACCATATTCATGGATTAAATGAATTAATATTATGAAAATACCAATAATAAATATTCCTAAAATATCAGACCTACATATTCAATGTAATTCACACCAAAACACCAGTTAACATTCTCCACAGAGAGAAAAATAACCTCATAATTCATCTGAAGCCACAAAAGACCAAAGCAATCTTAAACCAACAGAACAAAGCTGTAGGCATTGCATCAACTTCCCTCAGATACACTGCAGCTATAATGGTACTAAAATAGAACAGACAACACAGGGACAGGCCCATTCGCCAATACTCAAATGATTTTGTTGTTGTGATTTGTTTTATTTTGTTTTGTTTTTATAGAAGCAACAAGAATTTATATTGAAAAAAGAAATTCTCTTCAATAACTGGTCCAAGAAAAGTCAGACATTCCAAGCTAGAGAGATTCAACCCTGTCTTTTACACACCACATGATAAAGGCCAATTTGAAGTGAATTGATGACTTACATGCAAGCCATGAAACTATGAGAGACGGAGAAATGTAGGCACTATCTTTTTGGTCTACATTATTGGGTTCTTATGTCTACCACCATATCCTCTCCAATGTCCCCAACACTAGGTAGTAGAGAAAGAAGGCTAGAGAGGAAAAGGGAGCCATCGCTATCCTTAGACCACTTCTTGCTGATTAGAAGTATCAAGTTCCTTGGGAAGGTCAATCTTTGTCATCAGTCTATCTCCAGATATCTTCTCACTCTTTTCTCACACCCACGTGACAAACTGCAGCAGCAGGAGGAGGAACAGCAGCCTCTGCCTCTCTCCAGGCTCTGGCAGTTTTAGACCCTCTCAAGAGCCCCCAGAATTCCAAACTTAAACTATCTTTGGCTGACAGAATCACTCCCCTGCCAGAGCATGAGACAAACCGTAGTCAGCTACTGTGAATGAGCTGAAGGTGCCCCATGATCCCAGCTGGGACTAAAACAAAAAACGTATTCACATAACATAACTGGGGTTTTTAAAAAGCCAAAATTCCCACTATGGGGGTGGCAGGGGTGGGTGGGTGGCAGGGAGCTTCATAATGTTGAACTGGGCAAAGATTTACTTTCCTTTTAGCAAAGAACCCAAAGACACAGACAACAAGAGCAAAAGGAGAGACATGGCTTAAGGGCTTCAGCACAACAAAGAAAGGAAAGGAAATAATCCCTGAACAAGGAACCTCGGAGGAGGGAAACGCTGGAAAGCACATATATATGAGGGTTAATATCTTCAACAATAAGCATGTGTTTAATAATGATGGACAAATCACCATGTATTAATTACTGTTGCATCGCTGTGGCCAAACAGCTTAAGTAAGGAAATACTCATTTTTGACTCAATTTCAGAAGGTTTCCAGCCATCATGGCAAGCGGGGATGGCAAAGTGGGGCAGTTCAATTCACAGTCACAAGAACCAGAGACTATTCACACCTCAACAGACAAAAAACCAAAACCAAACAAACAAAAAACAGCAATGGCAGGAGCAAGGCTGAGCACAGCCTTCGATGCCCTTGCCCACTGCCCACAGCCAGGCTCTATCTCCTAACTAAGGCCTCACAGCTTCCCAGAACAGCACTGAGAGCATGGGAGGACTTAGATTCAAACCATAAAAAAACCTGAGTACACATTTCTCAAGAGAAAACATACAAAATGGCTAATAGGTACATTTTAAGATACTCAACATCGCTAGTTACCAAAGAAATACAAAGCAAATCAGTTATCACCATGCTCTCATTAGAGTGGCTACTGACAGAAAGACAGAAGGGCTAGTGATGTGGTAGACCAACTATCTAGGTTCTGGTTCAGCCCCCAGCATGACATCCCTCCCTCAAAGACAAGTACTGCAAAGAAAAGGGAGCCCTCATGAACTGCTGATGGGGATATCAGTACAGTCCTTATGGGAAAAGATACCATCTGAAAGTTCCTTGACCACACAATCTAGTAATCCTATAAGTGGGCCCATACCCAGTGGGAATCCAGTCAGCAGGCTGAAGGGAAATTGGTACTTCTGTGTGTACTGTATCACTGCCAACAACAACAAGTTGATTCCAACCTGAGTGTCCATCTGACGATAAATAAACTTCCTTTTACTGTGATATGCATGTTGCATGAAATACTGCTCAACATAAACATGCTAGGCACAGAGAACAAGACCACAAATGGACACACAGGATTACATTTAGCTTACAAGCTTCTGTCTGTCACTTATTATGACATCTGTCCAATGCCATGTCACAGCAACATGGATGGATGGACCCAGAAAACATTAATGTTATTGAAAAATAGGCCAGGCACACAAAGAAAGAGTGCACAAGTTCCCTCTGTGTGGGATAGAAGAAATCCAGTCTCACAGAGGCTTTTAAGCTCCAGACACAGTGTCTCAAAAAATAAGGTAGACGACTCCTGAGAAATGCACACACACACACACACACACACACACACACACACACACACACACACAACATACACACAACATACACACACATACACACACACCATCACATACCACACACATACATTCTCACACACCACATCACCCCCATATACACCACACTCCATATGCTTCACATAGCCCAAACACAACAAACACACATACATACACAAATCTAGGGACTGATTACAGTAGGCAAAAGACTTGCTACCTAGTCGGGTGAGCTGAGTTCAACCCCAAAAGTCTACACAGTGGAAGGAGAGAACCAACTCTTGCGAGCTGTCCTCTGACCTCCATATGTGCACCCACATACATACACACAAACAAACATGCATAATAAGTAAATAGATAATGAATAAATTAATCTATAAAAATAGCATCCCTGAAATTCAGCGCTGCGCTCACAGATGCTGTAGGAAGCATACTGCCTTAGTTAGGCAGTTGGCAGGATTGGTCTGTGGATCATTGTTGTCTCCATATTTATATGAAAAAAAACAGCAACTTAACAAGAATCGTTCTGAAACAAGATACTACCAACTGAGTCCAGCCTCCCAAGAGGTGACCCCTCTCCTCAGCACAGTGTATCATCTATGTCCCCAAAAGTTCCACATGGCACTTTGACAGTGATGCCAGCTGGGAATGGTTGTCAAACACTGAAGGAATTAAAAAGGAAGAAGAAGAAGAAAAAGAAGAAGAAAAGAAAAAGAGAAAAAAGAAAGAAAGACAGGGTCTCATATAGTTTAGACAGACATCAAAATCACTATGTATCCAAGAATGACTCTGATGGTTTACATATGCTTGGTCCAGGGAGTGGTTCTGTTATGAGGTGTGGCCTTGTTGGAGTAGGTATGGACTTGTTTGAGTGGGTGAGTAGGTGTGTCACTGTGGGTGTGGGCTTTAAGACCTTCATAATAGCTCTCTGGAAGCCAGTCTTCTCCTGTTTGCCTTTGGATGAAGACGTAGAACTCTCAGCTCTGCCTGCACCATGCCTGCCTGGATGCTGCCATGCTCCCACCTTGATGATAATGGACTGAATCTCTGAACCTGTAAGTCAGCCCCAATTAAATGTTGTCTTTATAAGAGTTGCCTTGGTCATAATGTCTTTTCACAGCAGTAAAACCCTAAAACAACGACCCAAATTCTTTATCCTCCTGCCTTTACCTCCTGAGTAGCAGGTTTATAAGTATGTACCACCATGCTCAGTTTATCTAGTGCTGGGCGCCAAAACCAGGACTTTCTAAAGGTAGGCTGCAGACCTAGCCCAAAAATGTTTCCCTAATATATTCCACACCGAGTAAAGAACAGTGCTCTGTTGAAAGGAGACAGAGTATCACAAGGCTCCAGATAAGAGCAATGCTTCCTCCACCAGACCAGGACCTAGGGTTCTGAGGATGCTTACCAGCTACCAGGGTGCTAACCAGCTAGAAAGGGCTCATGCTGTGCTGACTTAGTGCAGGGCCAGGCTTCTCCTTTTCTGATAGGGAATTCAACCTACCTATGAAGGACTGGTATGTACTGCCTCTGCCTGCAGGGGCAGGTCTAACCCTCACATTTGTACACCTGTCAGGCTTTCTTTGACCTCTGGGTCCCTTGTACACTGACTGTTCTGACCATGTCCAGGCCACTTCTCAGAACCTCGGTGCTGACACATCTTCCATTTTCACAATACCCACTTTGTGGCTGCTGCTCCACCCATACACAGCCCTCACTAATGCTAACTATCTCCTTCCCCTGGCTCAGGTTGCCAACCATAGAGGCCTCCCTCCTTCACTGCTCTATGGGGCCCCGTGGTCTACATCCAATATTCAGGAAGACTTTTGGATTATCCCTCAAAACAAACCAAGAATCTCATCAATACCCCGAGTCATGGCCAAGTCACTCTAATTTGTCCCTAGCATCATTCAACTGATCTCCCAGCTGGTTTTTCTGACTCCATTCTAGTCTAAGCTCAATGCATTAGTCAATAGGGCAGTTTTATCCAGTAGGCCATATTATGTCAGTCCTCTGCTCAAACCTTCCAGTAAAGTCCTGTCTCACAACTGGATCCAAAATCTGTACTATAACCTACATAGTACCATATGCAATCTGCCACCTAATTCCCCAAATTCCCTCTCTGAACTCTGCCCTATGGCTCTATCCTTAGAATCTAACATAATACCTTCATGTTCATAGGTTGACACTCCATAGTCTCATTCAGGTAAACTTCAGTCCATGAAGGCAGAATATTTTACCTTTGGTCTTCTATTGTGTATCTCAGTGCCTATAGCACTATCTGACACTCAATGTAGGTGTCAATGGACACTTCTTGGTGAATGAAATGATTTTGATAGATGCTGTATTCCTTACATCCATCTCTGTGTCTCTTTCACATGCACACACACACACACACACACACACACACATTGTCTGGGTGTCACATTACTCCTGGATGGCACCCTGGTCAGCTGCTGAGTGACACAATATGCCTCCTGCCCTACTACATCCCAGTTCCATAATGAGTGGAGCCATGGTTGACCTCCCGATCCCCTTGCCTCTCTTCACCCACTGCAATGGGTTTTTAATTCCTATTGTTATGACTATTTATTCTGATAGTCCAGTCGTCTCACATCTGACCAGTGAGGTATTTCTAGACTGGCCCTATAGGTGCAACTTCACTGTTCCTTCCTCTCTTCTGTGCTTTTACACAGCAAAACATCTCAGACACACTGTCTTAGTTAGGGTTTTATTGCTGTGAAGAGACACGATGACCAAAGCAACTCTTATAAAGAACAACATTTAATTGGGGCTGGCTTACAGGTTCAGAGTTCAGTCCATTATCATCAAAGTGCAAGTATGGCCGCGCCCAGTCAGGCATGGTGTAGGAGGAGCTGGGAGTTCTACATCATCTGATTCATCTGCTGGCTGCTAGGGGAAGAATGGCTCCCACGAGGTTAGGAGGAGGATCTCACTGCCCACACCCCCGCCCCCACAGTGACACACTTCCTCCAACAAAGCCACACCTACTCCAACAAGGTCACACCTCCTAATAGTGCCACTCCCTGGGCCAAGCATATTCAAACCACCACACCCACCATCTTGCCAATATTTTTTCAGTGGAAAATGTGATCAAGAACAAGATGTGGGCACTGGAGATAATCAGAACTACAAAGAGGACTTCTAGACTCTTTTTATTGACATGGCTGGGAAGAGAGAAAGAGAGAGAGAGAGAGAGAGAGAGAGAGAGAGAGAGAGAGCCTCTTTCTTGTGTATGCCAAAATGCCTGTGTAGAAGTCAGAGGACAGCTTCAGGTGTGGGTCTTTACCTTCTTCCTTGTCTGAGGACGGTGCTCTCTTGTTGCTCACTACTGCATATACCAGCTGACCCTGAAACTTCTAGGGAATTGCCTGTCCCTGCCTCACATCTCATCGAAGAAGCACCAGTACTGCAGATACACAAGACCTTGTGCACCTTTATGTAAGTTTTTAGTATTCAAACTCAGTGCTCACACTAGCACAGCATGTGCTTAGCCCACTGAACCATCACCCCAGCCCTGTGCATGTTGACACAGATACTTTCCATCTGAATCCAGCATTTATGAGTCCTACCCTCAGATACACACCCCTGTGTGAAATCCTGATACACACAAAATGGTTTGAGAATTTGTCTGCAGTGTGGGTATTTTTTAAAATGTAAGATTCTTTAAACTGGAATACAGAAATTAAAAGAAAGAAGACTATTCAATAAGATGCAAATTACCTTATTTAACTGTTATACATTGCATATGTACTGCTTTAGCACCCCATGTCACATATATACATACAAATTGTAAAAATCTAACCCCTCAATAAATCTCTTTGGCAAGCTTATTATGAAAGGATTTTTAATTAATTCTGTTAACCTTATTCTCTTAGAATATGAATATAACACCAATCTGTGTGAACTTACAAGAATGGAACCCTATTAACATTCACCTTCACATTCAATTTTCCTGTACCTGTAGTATTTGAATAAGTAATGTGAAGCTTTTGAGTCAACATTAAAGAACATGTAAACTAGGATTCTTATTTCCAGAGAAACAATAGATCACTGTTTCCAAGAAAAAAGTAAAATCTTTTTCTGTACATATGTAATTTTCTTTAAATGATCTTCTAACAATTAATGTGTGACCCAGACTTCAACATCATTCCATAAGCTTCTTTGTTTAAAACACAAGCATATTATTCCCATAAAAATCCAAACACAGCCTTGAAAATGGCATCCTATGAAACTGATTTGAGGAACCTCTGACAAGGGAACATTGTAATTCACTGGTCACAGCTAATGTGGCCTTAGAATAAACCGTAAGGGATTTGATCCAAGTTCTTCAGCCATGTTCTCAGGCCCCTGACAATACAGACTTAGTGAGTGGTTTTCACTATTTCTCATCACTGCATTTTGTAACCAAGTCATGGTAGGCTGAGGCCCCGGGACCACTGTTTCCTCTTACTCATTATTACCTATGATTAAGGCTGAGCACCTATCTGTGGTGATTTGGATTTAAATTTTTACAAATACCTCATTTTACCAATGAGTATTAATAATGTCACCAAATACTCTATGTCTGAGTTTCTTTCTATATGATGTTAGATGTCAATAACTGATGTCAGAAAGCAGATTCTTTGAAACATTGACTCTAATCAAAGAGCTTAAAAATGAGGACATAAAATTCAAAACCAACTTCATGATCTCTTCACTGCCCAGTTTTGTTATGGTAACATACCCCTCACCATGAGAAGAAGACTTAAAAGATCAACAATGAGTACCACGTGATTGGACAGTGGACAGCCTCTTTATCTGTGATAACTGGGGTCCGACATCCTTACTTTCCATCAGGAAAGACCACTATCACGCTACCATACCCACCCAGGCCTCCCCATGGACTTCTCCCATGATCAACTCTGAACAGGGAAGGAGACAAGAAAGTGGGAACAATTTATAGAATTATTATGGCTAGAATGGCTCACACATTGGAACACTTGGTCACAGCTGGTGGCACTGCTCTGGAAAGTTCTCAAACCTTTAGGAGGAGGGGCCTTCTTGGTGGACACCAGCCACCAGAGATGGGTCCCACCTAAGCTATCTGTTTCTTGGTCTGCTCAGATGTAGAGAGCTACCTCTTCCTGTTCCTGCCACTGTGAATGTTGCTACTCCATAGGCCATGTCTTTGCCACCATGCTGGACTGCTTCCCTGGAAGCCATGACTCAAATCCTCCTCACTCAAGTGCCTTCTGTCAAGCATTTTGTTACTGGATAAGAAAAATCAGTTACAAGTTGTCCCCTGGATCAAGGATGGCACAGAGTTGAGAGGCAGCAGGAACAGGTTGAGAAAAGGAGCAGTGGAAGGGAAACTAGATGGAGCAGTTTGTGGGAGGGAGGCAGGAGAAGCCATTGGGAAGAGAGGGAGGTAGAGATGAGATGCCCAGTTATCTCTCTCTTTGCCTCTCACCTCCTTCAGCATATCACCTCCATATTGCCTATTCAGCTTAGTCTCTAACCTTCTGCCTTCTAACTCTCTGAACAGTATACTTCACTTCTTCACATAATATCAGACATGCTACTTTACAAGTTTACAGTAAGACAACTTTTAATTGTAAAGTTTTAAAGAATTACATGGCTTTTCATTCTGATCCAAAATGTCGGCCCAACCTCACACTGTCCATGGCCCAGATTTACCTCATTAATATAGTAGTTTGTTCAGCGATGATAAAAATTCTTCTGCAGCTGTCTCCAGAAGTTTTCATCTGATAAGACTGAGGTTCACTCTCCATTAAACAAAACTCTCTAGACCACTGCCAGACTCTGGCAACCATTCTACCTTAGAACTCGACCGATCACTATTTATCCTTCTGTAACAGACTCTATCTATCTATCTATCTATCTATCTATCTATCTATCTATCTATCTACTTACCTACCTATTATCTATCTTTCCATAATATCTTCATGTTTTGCCCATTTTTGCAATATCAGAATTCCTTTCCTTTTGCAAGGCTAACAGTGGTGGTTTGAATGGGAACTGTTCCCCCTATAGGCTCAGGTATTTGGACACTTGGTCCTCAGTTGGTGGCACTGTTTGGAGTGGTTTAGGAGGTGTAGCCTTTCTGGAAGACGTCACTGGCAGTAGGCTTTGAGAGTTTATAGTTTCACCTGGCTTCCCCATCTATTTCTTGCCTGTGGTTGAGGATATGAGTTCTCAGCTTCCTGCTCCAGTCACTATGTCTGCCTGCTGCCATGTATGCCCACCATGATGGAATCTTATTACCCTTTGGGAACCAGAAACAAAATGAACTCTTCTATCTATAAGTTGCCTTATATGGTGTTTTATCATGGCAACAGGAAAGTTGCTAGCACATTTACAAACACTCTACCGAATAGAGACTCACCTCACTCACCTCTTGTTTATCCACTCATCCATCAGTAGACACTAGGCTAGCTCCACCTGCTTTTTGAGATTGTGAATAATAAAGTTGTATGTGGAGGGTGAGGAACAATCTCTTTCATCAGGCATAGTATTGTCTCTCCTTGAAATAATTTTTAAACTCATTTCTTTACTAAACAGGTCACCCTGAGAATTTTTTTTAATGAGGATAAATATTTATTGTTCTGATTTCCCAGTCCACTAGGTACCCTGTCACTGACTTAGCCAATGTCTGCAGGCATCCAGGCTAGTGACTGCTTGGGATTCATTACAGCCTCATGACTCAGACCAGTGACTCATCCTTCTGTCAAGAAAGTGTTAACTAGACAAAAAAGAATTTGACTCACACAAGTTCTTGGTCTGAGTCATGAAGACAAACCTCACCAGTGATTTCACCTTGTTATATTTAGACTTTTATGACTCGATTCCATTTTATTTTGCTTTATTCTACTTATACACACCACATATGCACACTCACACACACACATACACATGTGTCTCTGTGTTGTTTTACACACACAAAGACACACACATATTTATACACAGAGAGGGTGTTTTCTGTAATTTTCAAGCTGAAGTAGAATTGTCTGAACTTTCAAGATTTTCCTGCTCATTGTATACACACACAAAAAGTCTATTATCAGACTAATGAAGTGGGCTGAGCTTCTGAGGAAAGGGGAAGACTAATTAAAACCAAGGATGGTTTTATATGCACCCTCAGGTCTGTTTTGAATAAAATCTCATCTCAGAGCAAATTGGCCATCAGGAATCAGGGAAGTAAAGATCAACTGATGGAGCATTGATAATGGAAGGTTTACAGTCCTGTGTCCTTAACATACATATCAAGACATGGCCATCGCATCAGCTCTCATATAAAGAATGAAACATAAGACTGAGACATTCCTTTCCTTGGCATAACTATCACTGGGAGTCTATCTATGCCCGTCCTGAATTCTGGCCAAACTGGTATCCTGACCCAACCTAAGCACATTAGAACATTCTCCATTGCAATTTTTTTCTACCAGTTAAGTTTCCTCCAAGCCTTCCTTGACAAGATTCCTTCAGTCCCTGCCTCCCTGCTTATGGCTCCCAGCTGAAGCAGAGAGTTTATTAGGATTTATCACCATGACATATCATTCTCACACTCTGCTCCAAACACACACACGTACATACACATACACTTCCACATATATACTAGAGAATAGTATGGGCTCCATCAAACTCTAGCACCAGTCATGACAAGGTCATATAAAATATTTCCTGGTCTTTCAACCTGACTTGAACCATCTGGCAGGATCTCACATCCTCAGCCACACGGTTTGTGCCACACTGTTGCTATCTGCATTGTAAGAAATCAGTCATATTGCCTGCCTGCCTCAGGCCCAAGGGACATCTGGAAGAGTACCAGACAGGGACACAGAAGGACAAGGAAATATTCTCAGAAGAAGAAAATAAGAGCGCTGCATACTTAAACCTTGTGCACATCTTATGCACTGGCTTCAGAACAAGGGTAAGAACAAAAGCCAGCTCTTTTGATGGAAGTCAAACTACCAAGCCAGACAAAAAAACAAACTCACGGATATCTGTCAATCAAACCAGGCCATAATTGCTATGTGAGCCTGCTTTTATTATTATTATTGTTTGTATTTGGAGAGTTGAGGTCATATATTAACACATTAATTGAAATTTTGTTCATAATTATCATGTATTAAGCTGTTGATTACATGGTTGCATTTTGAATTTTTTAATTGGTTTGTTTCAATTGATAAAAGGTAATTTGTTTGGGGAAGATGCTTCAAGTTATGTATTTAATTATCATTGAATAGATAATTAATATAGAGTAGCAATAGTAAACAATGGCTATGGTAATTATCAAGGAATACACACATTTATACAAATAGGACAAATGAATGTTCTCTCTCAGGTTGCTTTGGTCTTGTCTGTGCTGTGGTGCTGGCCCACAGACTTCACAGACCTAATTAGTGACATCTCTGTCTCATTCACTTCCTCTGATTTGAAAGGAGCTAGAAAGCTCTGAGGACAATGGACATCCTAAGAGCTGCATCATAGCTGCCATCCCCTTTTGCAGACAGCTCAGAGCGTGTTCCTGCATCCTCTGTCTATGCTCAGAATTCCCATACTACTTGAAAGATTTTTTTTAATGTATGCCTGTGTGTGCACACACATATGTGTGGTGTGCCAAAGATCCCATCAGGTGCCTTTCTTCCTCCACCACTTCCAACCTTGTTTTTGAGAAAGGGTCTCTCACTGATCCTAGAACTAACTCACCATATGGGGCAGGTTGGCTAGCAAACTCCCAGAATCCTCCTCTGCCTTCTCATGGCATCCAGCCCTAGGGTTGCAGGAGTGCACCACCACGGTGTTTTTATGGGGGTGTTGAGGATCCATTCTGGGTCCTCATCCTTGCTCAGGAGCCACCTTACCTACTCAGCCATCTTACCAGCCCCTAAACAAAATGTTGTATTAATTTGTTCCTGAGTTCCCAACTTTACAAAGGAATCACAGCCCAGGGAGACTAACAGTTCCCATCAGGGTGTATGCTCGACAGTTTTATGTCAACCTAGTATAAGTTAAAGCCATCAGAGAGGAGGGAACCTCAATAGAGAAAATGTCTCCATAAGATCAGGCTTCAGGGAAGCCTGGAGGACATCTCTTAATTAATGATTAAGATGATTAATGAGTGAGGGCCCAGTCCATTGTGGGTGGTGGTCCTGGGTGTTATAATAAAGCAGGTTGAGCAAGCCAGTAAGTCGCACCCTTCCACGGCCTCTGCATCAGCCACTGTCTCCAGGTTCCTGTCCTGTTTGAGTTCTTATCCTGATTTCCTTCTTGATAGACTGCAAGATGAAAGTGTAAGCCAAATATACCCTTTCCTCCCTGACTTGTTTTTGGGTCATGGTGTGTCATCATGGCACTAGAAAGCCTATCTAAGACTGGGTGCGACTGAATGCAGTAGAAACCATAGTTACTAATAGGCGGAGCATCAACCACTGTAAATCTTGGGTAATGTTGGCAAATCACTCAGTGTTTTATTCTGCACCCATGACTGAGAGAAGCTCCTGGCCTCAAAGAAATAACCATTAGCACTAAGGATTTAATTTTAAACTTCTGTCTTCCAAAATTACAGTTCTGAACCAAACCCCATTGCAGTCTCCCGATTCCAGCATCCAGCAAGGGAGACAGCAAGAGCCAGCAGGTGGCTCCCAGCAGTCTTCCTGTCCTGAGTGGTGCTGTCATCTCACACACACACACACACACACACACACACACACACACACACACAGAGAGAGAGAGAGAGAGAGAGAGAGAGAGAGAGAGAGAGAGAAAACTCAGGGCTGCCCTTGAAGTTGCCCTTCATAGCCCTGCTCTCTGACTACATCTCCCCTGGCACCTACCTCATCTCTTGGACTCCCTGGGTCAGAAGAGGGGTGGCCTGCTCTCCTTAGGCGCATAGCACACCCCCTACTGCCCCCATAGATAATCAGACCTCACTCCATCCACAAGATCAAAATAAAACAAATGAGGCCACAGAACTAAATTCTCAGCTTGACAAATGGGTAGGGGAAGAAATGGCCAGAATACAAAGTGAGTTACTGAAAGGCTGGGATGGAGAAACCTGACAACTGCTTTTTAATTTGTGTGAAAAAGTCATTGGTCCTGGAGATCAGTAAGATCATCTATATGTCTAGAAGTAAAGGAAATATCTGGTTTCTTTGGTCTTGTTCTAGAATTAATTTTAAAATATTTTCCCGACCTCTACAGAAATGCAAAAAAAAAAAAAACCCAAAAACAAAAACACTTCTTCTTTTAACATTTATTTTATGTGCTCATATGCGTGTGTGTGTGTGTGTGTCTATGTGTGTGTCTGTGTGCGTGTAAATGCACATGAGGCTGTTAGAAGATGACTTAAGGAAGTCAATTCTCTCCTACCATGTGGGTCCGAGGCCAAGCTCAGGTCTTTAGGCGTGGCAACAAAGCACTTTTACCCACTGACCTATCTTGCCAGGCCCCCAAAAACCTATCTTATACTGGTCTTGTATAAAAATCTTTGATAGAAAAAGCCAGTTTAATAAAGGGAACATTGCTAGCTTTAAGTGATGTAAACTGCCAAAGGCCATCTCATTTTGGTCTCACGATAGTCCTGTGAGGAGGAACACGGGCCAGACGATCAAATTGTTGAGACTTAAAACTAAGGCTGTTTGTAACCTGTGATGGGCTGGTGCTGACCACAGCACTGCTGAAGAGGTGTACGGCACCTCTTCCCATACAAACAGGAAGGAAAGCAGTGTGATACACCCTGAGGCAGTGTGCTCCAAACATCAGTCAGGCTGCCCCTGCACTGATGAGCTCTCCCAGCTGCCCTACTGTTCATACATTCTATATATCAATGTGACAGGGCACATAGTATAAAGACAAACTTGTTCTCTGTGTTGTGAAAAGGAGTCAGCACATACAGGATATAGTGTATTAACACACACACACATACACACACACACACACACAGTTAGTGGTTTGTTTCTTTTGAGTTAATGTGCTCCCAATCCTGATGCCTCTGGAGCAGTACAAGGTTGAGTCTGGAGCAAAGTTGCCTCTCTTTCAAGAAGTGCCTAAGCCCCAACACATACAAGATGAGGGAAGGGTGCCAGGGATGGCAACAAGAGGGGCTCAAACACCCCAAGTTCCAGAAACATGGCTGACACCTGAGCAGGTGTCTCAGGCAAGCCTGAGCTCCAGAATAATGGACTGGCTTGGCCCCCACCTGTCTTAGTTAGGGTTTCTATCTATTTTATCTGTATTTCATACTGTTATAAAACACCATGACCAAATGCAACTTGGGGAAGGGAGGGTTTACTTCAGCTTACGCCTCTTGGGCCAGACTCCATCTCTGAGGAAAGCTAGGGCAGAAACCTGGAGGCAGGAACTGAAGCGAAAGCAGTGGAGGAAAACTGCTTACTGGCTTGCTCCTCATGGCTGCTCAGTCTACTTTCTTATGCCATCCTGAATCACCTGCCCAGCGTGGCACCACCCACGGTGAATGGGGGCCCTCCTACCTCAATTATTAATTTAGAACCTACCCTACAGACTTGCCTGCAGGCCAGTCTTATGAAGGCATTTTCTCGGTTGAGGTTCCTTCTTCCTATATATGTCAATGTTGTGTCAAGTTGACAAAAACCCCACCAGCACAGCACCTCCTGTCTAATCTGCTAGCTGGGAATGAGATGCAAGGCAGAGTTTAAATATGTTAATCTGCTTCCCCAGATTGCAGGCTCTCTGAATAAAGAGCAATTTTAAAGACTCAATTCCTGTCTCGGCTCATTGGCATTTTCAAGAAGTAGAAAGCAAGAAGATCGGGTGTTCCTGTTACAAATGTTCAGCATTTATTTCCCAAGAGAAGGCCTGACCACCACCCCAGTGGTTAGGAAGCTGGAGCTCTGCTCACAGAGAAGGTGGGTACTTAACAGCATGGTGAGAGCCAGAGGGTGGGGAGGAGTGCTGTGTACCTGGCTTCTGGAGCTGACAAGCCCACTGCACTCTTGAGCTCACTGCAGCTGTGACTGCCTGCCCAAGCCTGAGCATATCAACATTCCAAGGAAGATGAGAGAGGAGCTTATGAGGTCCCACCCCTAGCTGAAGAACTCCTGGAAGTTAATGGTTGCTGGAGAATGGGGGTCCTTTTTCTTCAGTGGTGTAGGCACTGCTAAGTTGCCTAAGTTACCACCACCACCCCATTCATGCTCATGCAAGAAACCCTACTTAGTGGGTCATTTAAAAATTATATGTGTGTGTGTATACATATAATAATATATATACATGTGTGTAATATATATGTATACATAGATATGTATATATACACATGTATATGTGTGTATGTATTTATATGTGTATGTATATATGTATGTATATGTATATATGTAAATCTATATAGCATAAAAAAGCTTATATGCATGCATAAAATGGCTATGAAGTAGAGAAGTAGGATTCTCCTCATCTATCTATGAACCCCAATCCCAGTATTTCAAAATATGGAGCCTTTTTCTGAAAGCACTTTCCCTTTCCAGCTTGTGAGGTATATGAGCAACACTCAAGGAAATAGAGACTCAGTCCTGCCTATTCCCCTCAGCACTCAGCCTGACTAGGCTCAAGTCCAAGTCAGCCAGGGTACCTAGGTGGCCACCATAGCAGCCCATGGCAGAGCCCCTAGGGAAGTCACCATGGAACTGACAAACTCACAGGTACCCAAATCAGGGCTTCTGGTGATAGGGGAGATATGCTCATTCTCCCAAGCCCACCAAAGCCACAGCTCACACCCTTGGAGCTTTGCATAACAGCCCCAGCATAACTGGGGACCACTGTTGGGGTCAGAAGTCTGTGCATGTTCTGGGTTAGCAAGGTAAGTTCTCAGAAGGGACAGGGAGACTGGGTCATATTCATTTCTCTGGCACATGAAGCCCCAGACCCTCCAGGCAGTACAGGATTGCACACCAGTGAGCCTGGGCCAGGAGCAGTGGTGGGCCTCTCTTCCACAGCCTGCCCTGTGCCTCTCATTGCTCTGTACCATTTACTATTTGTGGTACAGTGCCAGAAACTGGAGAGTCATAGCCAAGATGGCCCCATGCCTGTGCCTCCTGGCTTTGTGCCCTTTTGGTACTCTCTCTTTCTACACCAGGTTTGTACTCTGTGACCAACAGCATCCATCAGAAGGGAAAGGTTGTGTTGCTCTGACTTAGATCACAGCAACACCAACCTACTCATTCACTCACTCTAGAGCCACTCACTCAGAAAAGGCACTCTTCCTTTCCTCCGAATAGGGAGGCCAGGTGAGACAGCAGGTGACATCTGAGCCAAGTGAGGGAGTCAGTGAGAAAATGGGTACCCCCTGATCATTTTGAACACCCCTGGTCTCTGTTTCCTGCCCCTTTTCTGGTTGGGGTCAAAACCATTCTGGCGCCTCTCCACTGAACTATCCATGTCCTCTTCTAAGTGGACTGTTGTGCTCATAAGTCCAACAGACGCCAAACTACACATGCCAGTTCCCTGCACTGACTCCCCATCCCTCCAGGAATGCACCCTGGAAACCCACTATTCCCTCAGACCTCTGCCAGGCTGTACCAAGCATTGGCTAGCTCTAGTTCTCGCTGTCTCTTCCCTCACATGTACTGGTTGAGGGACAGTTGGTCTCTATGCTGGTGACTGAAAACAAGCCCTGCTGGCCTCCCACATCCTGTGAACAAGTTTCTGGGTTTTGTTTGAGGATGGGTCTCTTTTTGTAGCCTAGACTGAACTCGAGCCTGCAGTCACCCAACCTCAGCCTTCCTGAGATGACAAGTGATGCTGGTGGGGAGTTCTCAGAAGGCAATCATCTCCCCACTGCAACTTCAAGCTTCTAGTGGCTTTCCAGGATCTTCCAGCAAGAATGTCCAGGCTGAGAACCACACTGCTTGCCTATGTCTTCTACCACTGTAGTCTCTAGGCTCTAGGTGACAATCTAAGCCTGGCTTAGTCACCTGACAACCTTTCACAAAAGACCAAGTCCTTCCCAGACAGTCTGACTTAACAGGACTGCAGTGTGAGCCTTAAAAAGAAAAAAAAATTAATAGCTTAATTGAGATATAATTCACATTCACAGTACGACCCAGTGGTTTTAGGCTGCTCCCAGGGCTATACAATACATGCACGTCATGTTCCATTTTAGAATGTCTTTATCACCCCCAGAGAAACACCATACTCTCAAGCAATGACTCTCCATCTCTCACAGGTCCCAGCCCCAGGCAGCCACGAGTCTACTTTCTGTCTCTAAGGACTGCCAGCCGGAGTCGTTTAATTAACAGTTCTCCAGTGACTCCAAGGCATCGCCGTGTTGAGCATCTCAGCACCTCCCTGCTCATGCTCATCCTGGGTGCTCCTGGGCTGTGCCTGACCAGGGGTGCCTTCATTCTGCTCCCATGTTTGACATGCTCCCCACACTCTGGGGTACACTTGCAATATGTCCTCCTCCAGTTAACCCCAGACTAGTTCTCCCCTCCCTCAACTTACCTCACTCCCCAGTTTCCACATTGCTAGAGGCAAACACCCCAATCCCGCTGTCCTTCACTCCAGTCAGGTCATGCTCTCTCTCTCTCTCTCACTCTCTCTCTCTCACTCTCTCTCTCTCATAAACACACACACACTCATATGTGTTCTCTTTGAGTCCTTACCACGTGCTTCTTAACTACAGACCTCACTTTCATCCGACATGACCATGGTATGACACCCTTATGCACAGTACATGCTTAGCATTCAGACTTCAAAAAAGCAATACCATAGTCTGGCTATGAATTTTCTTTTGAGACAAGCTTTCCCACTGACAAACTCTCTAGCTATTACAGATGAATTCTCCACTTTTCCTTTAATGGTAATGAGGCAATGCTACTTAATCTTTCAGAATATAACAAACATTAAAACACTACCTACACACACATGCAAACAGAGAGATGTATATACATTTGTGGGTGTGGTCTTCTGTTTTGGCGGTGAGGTCTTATGTAGTCCGGGCAGTGATTTGACCCCCAATCCTCCTGTCTCTATCTCCAAGTTCTGGGATTACAGGTGTGCAAGTCACATCTGGCTGTTCATGGCCTTTGAACTTCCAATACCATGAACAGAGAACAGTTATAACACATACAATTATTAACCAGTCATCCTATGAAACACCATTCCTTCAAACACTTCAGGGAGACCTCATGCAAGAATTTTTTTTTTAATGAAAGACTTAGAAAGTGAAGAGACACATGTTTGCATCTTCAGAATAGATAAAAAGCCAATATCCAAGAAGATGTGTGTGCCCTACATTTGGTGTGAACATGAAAGAGAGTGGATGAAGTCCTGACTGAATGAGGACGGCCATGTTGAAGACTTCAATGTGTCAGTACCATAGGAATGGCAAAGCTGTCCCCATATGGACCAGGCTCAGAGGAGTGGCAAAGATTTCCTCAGGGGTCTGAGTTTGAAGGAGTGACTCGTGTATACAAAAACTAGCAACTGCAACGTCCTCTTCTGGACATTTACAGCCTGAGACTGCCGTGCTGTACACAGTCAAACGTAGACAGAGTGAGATCAGCAAGGGCCATGTGAGAAAGGAAAGGCAGCAGTGCCTATAGAGCACTACCTGTGCGAGCGGAATAAACACAGAGGTTCAAGGCTACAGTGGTAGTAGGTGCTACTCCACTGGAATGAGTACACCTCACTTGACCCCAGCTTTTCCAAGTCTGTGTGCTTGTCCTTTCTTCATGCCATTGCAGCCTCTCATCAGGGTTCTAAGACAGGCAAAAGGGATGCACTTACAGGTAGTTCACACTACAGTTCAAACCCAGGCTTATCTCCACCATCTGAAGAACCAACCACCTTCAGGTGAAAAGAAGCTCATGAAAACCCCGCACTCAACGCCTTGTCTAACCCAAACCCTCATCCCATTCTTCACCCCTGCGTTTTCCCTAACATGGAGATACTCTTTCCATTAGCTATTTTATTTCTGTTGATTGTTCTAAATCCAGAAATGCCAGTCTAGAAACAGAACAGGTGCCCTGCCCCTGGGCCACTCTCTGCTCACACTGTCTGCCTGCCACTGTCTCTTGAGTTTGACTCCGGCTCTGTCAGTGAAAAATTAGACTTCATTTCAGTATGCTAATAGCAATCTCTCCAAAACAATGTAATCAAGGCCTCATGTGCACCTATAATTTCATCCTTGACATAAGCCTGACAGCTATTTATTGTCTGAAAGGGAAAGCAGGGAGGAGGGAGAAGGAGGAGGGAGAGGGAACTCCAACATGTCCCCCTCCCCCAAAACAAACCCAGCAGCTTTATGTTTGAAGGCAGTCTTTGCAAAGTCCAAAAAAAAGAGGCAATAATCATGGGGTTTACATATGTCTTGTCTTAAGCAATCAAGACAGAGAGTTAACAGAGAAGCGTGTTCAGATGTGCCAATTCCCAAACTGCCCACCTCTGATGAGCCAGCTGTGAGCGGCAATTGTCACATTATAATTTAGGCAAAGGGGGGAAAAAGGCATCAGAATACACACTGGATCAACATAATTATTCACAGCAGGATACTGCAGAATTAATTTAGCCAATCAGAATGATACTTGGGGGCTGGGCACATATCAGAGATCAAGGAGAGAGAGCAGGGAGCAGGAAGGGGAGGGGGAGGGGCGCGCTGGTTTCTGAACCTCTCTCCTATGCCGATCATCTGATCTGGACGGTTTTCAATATGCGTACATGTGATGCTGCTGCCTGTTTCCTTTCTTTATAAGCTCCTGCCTATGCAACACTCACACCATGCCAGCCACTGGGGAGGCACTTTAGAGGCACCAGGCTCTAGGACTCTGAGGTAGGAAGTGCTATTAGCTTCCCTCATGCTGAAGCCCAGAGAGGCTGCAACACTTGCCAAGGAAGCACAAAGGGGAATGGGTAGAGTCAGGCATGAGACCCAGGCAGGCTAGCTTCACAGGTGACATGATTAGCCAACATGGTGAAAGGACTTGGTACCTAACAAAGCAATTATTGGCTTGGCAGCCTAGCTGGAGACCTGTATATCACCTATCATACTGTGTAGTCACAGCTTGGCCTTCCTACATTCCTCTAAGCTACTTCTCCCACAGATGGCAAGGTTGTATCCCTGCTAGATGCAGTTGCTGCACTGTAGAGACACCAACTTCCCAGGTCTAGAACTTCATTTAATACGGCAAGAGCAAGTCCCACCAAGGGCATCCCAGGACCAATGATGGGGAAACCTTAACTCCCTTCTCTAGGAGTACAGAAAAGCAGCAAACAGAAACTCAGAAAAGTTCATCAGAAAGAGGGAAAGAGAAAGAGTTAGGGTTCAAAAGTCTGGCATTTGTATTTTTACAAAGGACCCAAGAAGAGATTCTAGGGCACGTGGAAACTTCTCTCCTAGAATTGCATCTGCAGAGTCAGATTGGCAATTTTAGACTACAGTGGTCCTCTCCCGGGCATGCTGGATTGTGCAGCAGCCATCAGAGGAGGCCCGAGGAGCCCTGGTTCCCTTGTAAATTTGGGCCTCAGCTTGTGTTCACCGTGACTGGTAACAGGAAATGACAGGGAGTGGACAGGATTTTATGTCTGGCCATAATGTTTGATCTATGCCACTGTCAATGAGAACTGTGATTTAATCCATAAGGCTACAGAGGCTCGGGATGAAAGAGGGAATATGGACAAATCCTGATTAACAATCACCGTAGTGCCAAAGCAGGTTACCATGGCAACAGGCCTGAAATTATACAACAAACTGGGATGGCATACCAGGCAGATTACTCCAGGAAGGGCCCTTTGCTGAAAATGCTTGGCTTTCTTGTGTGCTCTTAAAATTAAGATGCAAGTGCTGTGCTTTCGGCTGGCATTAGCTCACCTCCCCTTTCCTTCCATGTTCCCTCTTCAGTGGGTCCCACATAAAATGGGGACACACACACAGGCTTAGCACATGCAGTGAGCGATCAAGCTAAGCTCAGCACCCTCTCCCCTGGAAGGAGAAGACAAAAGGAAGTTATGGGAAGGGAGCTTCATTGCCTAGCATCCTTTTAGTAGAAAGGTGCTTAACTCCTTGGGTGCAGGAACTGAGAAAGTCAAGTTTGGCCTCAGGAGGCAGAGATCCCATGAAACAGGTAAAATAAGAAACCAGAAAGTGATTGGGAAGGTACCTTCTCTCTTCCCAACCCTGTTACCTTTTGTCTTGGGACTTTTTTTTTAAGAGCACAATTCTAAAATAATGGTTTTATTCCCCCTGAATTTAATCAAAATAATACCCCAAAGGATATGAATAGGAGTCTGTACACTGGCAAAGAACTTAACGTATTTGAGCTGTTATGGCCAGCATTATGAGTGAGTTCACAGGTGACCCGTAGAGAAAAGTCTCATCAAGTAGCCTACAAAAAACTCCACAGCATTTAAGGACCCTACTAGTCATCCTGTATCAGTTGCTGAGGAATTGCAGTGAGGCACTAGAATCAAATGGGGGATGCAAGCTGATAATTTTGAGGGGGAAAGTACCTGCTGTGCCAGCATCAGGACCTGAGTACCAACCTCTGACACTTACATAGAAAGCACACAAAAACGTGTGCATCTATAAGCCCAGCTTGGGAGGCAGAGGCAGAGGCAGAGGCAGAGGCAGAGGCAGAGGCAGAGGCAGAGGCAGAGGCAGAGGCAGAGGCAGAGGCAGAGGCAGAGGCAGAGGCATCCCTGAAACTCATAGCCTGGTACAATTGGTGAGCTCCAGTTTCAGTTAGAGACCCATCCTTTAAAAAAAGTAAAATGTAGATGGGCTGCAGAAGACACTTAGCATTAGCCTCTGGCCTCAGACACACACACACACACACACACACACACACACACACACACACTTGGGGCAGGTCTTTACACCTCCATTGAAGAGGCAGCTTCCCTCACTCTTTTCCTGCTGACATTGGATGGAAGAGAAGCCTCCTTACAGAACCCCTGTATGTTATTATCAGCTCATGCCTCTTTGTCCAGCCATGCTTTGTCACTATTGCCCACTCTCTGTAAAACCTGAACATAAAGGTACATGGCCTTCCCTCTTTTAGTCCCCATCCAAGAAGGCTCCTCTATTGCCTGAAGTTTTCCAGACAATTCTGTGAGCTTTTTCTTCTGTCCATATTTGTGTCCCAACAATGAACCCAGCAGTGGCAACAAGGGCAATGTACAGAGGGTTGGGGGTTTTATGGGTTCTCCATAAAAGTATGGAGAATATTGTTTTGGTTGTGAGCCTAGTTTTTAATGGCTGAGCCATCTCTCCAGCCCGAGAATATTGTTTTACCATTCTATATTCAGGGACTTTCTTTCACTTGCTAAATGAATATTTTTATATTTATTATTTATGTGTATATGTCTATGTATGTGTGTATGTGCATGTAAGTGCAGTGCTCACAGAGGCCAGAAGAGGGCACTGGATCCTCTGCTGCTAGAATTACAGAAAACAGGCATCTATCTTGTTACTGAGAACCAAATTCTTGCCCTCTGAAAAACAGCAAGTTCCCTTAACCACTGAGCCATCTCTCTATCTCCATAATCATTTATTCTTAAGTATATAGGCAAATCTGGCCCAAATAGCATCATAATATTCTCAGTGCCAAGAGTGATAGATTATTAAGCCACATCCTCAATACTATATACTATGCTCAAATACAAGGAACTCAAAGTGTCCTTTCTATCACGAAAATCTTTAAAATGATGGACTCTCAGGTTTCAGAAGGACAGAGGAGACGCTTAGTCAGTGAAGCACTTTTCTTTCAAGCATGGGAAATTGACCTCAATCCCTAGAACCCACATTAAAGAATCCAGGTGTGTTAGAGGACACACTTGTAATCCTAGAGCTGGGGAGAGAGAGATGGCAGGACCCCCAGGGTTCACTAGGGAAGCAATCTAGCCTAATTGGTAAGCTCTAGATCAATGAGAGACCCTGTCTCAAACAAGCAAAGTAAATGGAGATATTTAGGAACAACAGCCAAGGTTATTCTCTGACCTTAACCTCCTCATGAATACACACACACACACACACACACACACACACACAGGACGGATGGGACCAATAGGCTACCCACTCTCAATTTATTCTTTGAACCCAGGACAAACAATGCCCACTGTCTGTCTGCCAATGATCCACCTGGCCATGCCAGTGCTTAGGACTCTGCCACCGCTTACCTCACTCTGAACCTCCGCCCAGGCATCTTCCCTCCCCATGCAGATCTAAGGGAGGTGAAGGGCTTGTTTTGGTTTGGGTGTTGTTGTTGTTGTTGTTGTTGTTG
Source organism: Mus minutoides (assembly GCA_902729485.2). Taxonomy (NCBI): domain Eukaryota; kingdom Metazoa; phylum Chordata; class Mammalia; order Rodentia; family Muridae; genus Mus; species Mus minutoides. The sequence continues at coordinate 206,629 of LR749789.1, read as the reverse complement.
TTGTTGTTTTGGGGTTTTGTTGTTGTTTGGTTGAGTTGGTTTTTTGTTTTGTCTTGTAAGTGGTTTTCTCCAGATGTTATAAAAAAAAAAAAAAAACCAACAACAAAAACAAAACAAACCGGTGAGCGAGCTCTCTTTCCAGGGATGATTCAGAAGGGGGTGACTTTTTTTTTTACAGCCTTTTATTGCATTCGAAATGCAAATGTCACAATTTAGCCCCATGGGGAAACATACCATATTGTTACAATTCAGATTACCTTCTATATCGAATCAAAGAATGTCACTAAGACAGTGACATATTTGAGAGGTGGTGACATAAACTCAGTCTTCTAATTTCTTGTTCAGGAATAGGGACAAAGGTTGCACTGTGGAAGTTGGTGGTCCTGTATACCTCATAAGCGACTGGCTGCTCACCACTGACACTGCAGAAAGGCTCTGTCCCTTCCACATGCTCTCCCTAGGATTGTGTGTGACTCAAGTCCCCTCTAGAGGGTAGCCCTGCCCCCCTCCTTACTGACACCAGCTCAGACCACAAATGGCCCACCAAGGAAGCTGCATCTTCCCTGTCTCCCCTGTCCTCAGGAGTATATCCCCATCACACGTCCTTCTGAGCAGCCTCCCATTTCCCTCTTATCACTAAGCAAAGCATTTGGAAATGCTGGGCTACTTCTGAGCCACTGGGGGTTTTATCTACACGCAACCCCATCGCCCACAAATGAGCCTTAAATTGAGAACTGCATTGTAATCTCTGCTGCCTGGTATAGCCTCTGCGTGGCCTCTACCAGGTTCCTAACCCCTTTGATACTGTTTCCTCTTAGGAGAACTGAGAACAAAAGGGATAATGATGCCCTTGCTATCTCCTTTTTCCCTTTGGGTTCAAATAAAACAATGTATAAACACATGCTTTTAACGTTCTGAATTTAGGCTTACTTCCTTTATCACATCCAGTCACTGGTATTCACATAAGAGTTTTTAAACTTCTGTGCAGGAAGTCGCCTCAGGAAAGGAAAGAACAGAGTCGGCTACACCATGCACTCTGGGTTCCTCACATCTCCACGAGCACACGGGGCTTCCATCTGCTTGGTACAGTTTTGTTATGGCTTGGATGTTGAATTTCCCACAAAAGCCATGTGTTAAAGGCTTGGATCCCATGGTGGTGCTCTCAGGGGGTGGTGGACTCTCTAGGAGGAGGCATCCTCTCGTCATTGAGGACTGTGGGAGCCCAACCCCCTTCTCTTACTGATCTACTTCCCAGCCATGATACCGCCAGTCTGCTCTATCACATGCTCCCCGAGATCACCATCCACATCTCCCCTCAGAGGTCTAGAAGCAAGGATCTTCCCAATCATAAACCAGAACATCTAAGCCCACAAACAAAAGCAAACCGTTCTCTCTGTATGCAAACCATCTTGAATATTTTGTTATAGTGGCAGCTGACTAACACAGGCTCCAAGTCAGACTTCCATTGAGGAACAGTGTGCCCCACAGTAGATGAGCCTAGAAAACCACTCTAAGCTGTTTATGCTCAAACATCATGGGGCTGGTGTCAACTAAACTTAGGTGGGCTATTTTAATGGGTTCATGAATGAATCGTAAAATCATTTTTCCATGTAACCATTCCTTGGTATATCATAATCCCTTTAGGATGAAGCAGGTCCAAATAACAGAAACTGTCTATTTCAATGATCTATATGGGGCAGCCCTTTCTGCTACAAAGAAGCCAAGTAGCGACTTTTCAACACAAAAAAAGGATCTTTCAGATGATGGTCTCCAACAGTGGCACACATCATAAAGGTCTAAATTTAACAAGCTCATAAACAGTCTCTTTAAATGCACAGATCCAGAGGCCAGTTTCTAAAACTGCCCTGGGAACTTGGGTTGAGCAGGGAACATGGAGGAAAGGAAAATCAGAATGAGATGCAATGACATAGCTGTATGAAAATGTCATGAAGAGACACACTGATTTCTATGCTGCCCTACAGGGAATTAAGAGAAATAATGCAGATGGGAAATAAAAGGTGGGAAGGCTGTTTCTGAAAACCGGAGTCAGAAGGAAGAAAGCAGCAAGAACAATGATGTAAACTGCCCAGAATGAGGACAAACATGGACAGGCTTCAGTGGACAGCATGGATTTCAGGCAGCTATGAATTCTTGTCTCCAGCCAACTTCAAGGTTACTGCAGAAACTCATAGAAACCTATAGTCAATGCATCCATAGGATGAAGGGCTGTCTTTCTGACCTTAGGGAATTGATGAGTTAAGATGCCACAGTGGACAGCACCACAGGGAAATGCAGTGGCAGGAGCAGGGCACACATCCTAATCTTAATAAAGACATTATGAAGAAAAGAGACAGAGCCATGGCCATACATGGACAGAGGTCCACTGTCAGCCCTAGTCTGGGTACAGAGCCAACCTCACCTCAGGATCAGCTGAAGGAGTGTGCATTCCAAGAGGCACCCACTGCTCCTGATCAAGTCCCTGGACTCCATCGGCCTGCTTCCACAATGCATAAAAAATTATGCTTAAATAATAAGCAGTTTATAATTCCCTGGCTTCCAGCCCTTTCAAAAGTGACAAAGCACAGCCCTGTGGAGATGATGTGTGTGAGCCATGGCTACTTGACATGCAGACATTTTCACTCAGGGTTTGAGAAGACAAACTTTAATCTTGTGTGGGCACGTTCCTGTGTGAGCATGCATGTATCACAGAGAACTTGTAAGGATCAGAGGACAAGCTTGCATGTCAATCCTCACCTTGCACCTTGTTGGAAATGGGGTCTCTGGCTGTTCACCTCTGTACAAACCAGGCCAGATGCCTGTAAGACTCCTGAAGTTCTCCTGCCTCAACCCTCAATCTCTGGGATCACCAATAAGCTCTACTTACTACACCTTACTTCACACACATTCTGGGGCTCTAAGTCAGGCCCTCACACTTGTGTGGGAAGCTTTACCCACTGCACCTGACAGAACCTTATTCTTGTGTATGGAGGTGGAAGCCGAATGCAGGGTCAGCAAATCTGTAGAGTGCAAAGACCCTTCTGGGGGCTGGCGGGGAGAAGATATGCTTGAAACTGGAACCATTTCTCCCCAAGACTCAACTTTCTGAAGCCTATTGGGATGGGTAAAAGTTTGTGTTAGGGCAGGGAAGGAAACAAGACAGACCCCTTTGTGAGGGGGTCTGGAAGCAAAAAGCAGCCTGCTCCTGAGCCAAGTTGCCATGTGCACATCTGCAGGCCTTTCTGTCTGACAGACAGACAGACAGACAGACAGAGATTCTAAGTGGCTCAAGATGGCAGTCCTTCCTACATGGAGGAAGGTAGGAAGCTCACCATGCTCCCTGCCAGCTCAGCTCGCAGCCTCATTTCCTTCGAGTGGCCCATCATCCTCCCCCACACAGCAGTTCTCTACTGCCTGGAGCCCACATGTTGTTTTCCTCTAAGTCACAGATGTCACATGCCATGTTTGCTTTGATGTCCTAAAACCAACAGGGGGATGTGAAACATGGTGTTCTGGAAGTTGCCATGCAGTGGCCCCAGCCTCCGCCCTCACCAGAGTCAATTTCTATGAAACCCTGGCATGACCACTATATGCTCTAAGTATCCTCGGGCTTCTCCCTTGATGACGATCAGATGAAACAGTTGAAGATTTAGCTTTCTGCATGGTTGGTGGTGGCTTTCTGGGAAAAAAAACCCACATATTTTCAGGCCTCTGAACTTCCAGAACAGTGTCTACCAATGTGGGTATAAGCAGATGTGTGTTGGGCTGAGCCATCTAAAACTGCATATCTGGCTCTTCTGGCTCATCTGACTCACAAAAAAAGATAATTCATACCATTCAACCTAGGTTTACCCAGCACAGGGGACTACAAACTCACAGGCTGTGACTACTGTTTCAGCTGCCTTGTGTGGTGCAATCTAAGAACTGATAGTCAGTCACACTTCCATCTTATTGCAGTAGAAACTCAAGCATGGTGATGTACATTAAACACTTAATAGAATATCTGGAACATGAACCACATCCCAACACATAACTAACTGAGATCACCAATATCACCTGTGGCCAGATGACTTCCACTGTTTTCAACACCATGGGACTAATTCTTACCCAACATAACAGTCACAAACCAAAAGCACGGGAGGCAATGCAGCACTGGCACTGACAGCACTGCTACCTGAGAACACTGCAGCTCTTTTGCCACCTTAGCATTCACCCGTCGGTAATCAAAAACATATCCCTTTAGCATGTGGCTCTTCCCTGAAGTCATCTGAAGTCAGCACCTCGGTCCCCTGCAAGAGATGGCAACTTCCCTGAGATCAAGGGCAGGGATTGAGCAGCTGGTCACACTATGGGAAGAGCTTCCTGAAGGCTCTTACAAAGGAAAAGAGAGGGACTGGAGACACATTCTTGCTATATAGATGCTTGCCACACAAGTGTGAGTTTGATTGCCTGCACCCACACAGCAGCAGGATGCAGCTGTAAACCTTAGCATTGGGAGAAGGAGGCAGTAGGACCTCTAAGGCTTGTTATGCCAGCTAGACAAAGCTTCAGGTTAGTGAAAGACACTGTCTCAAAAATAAGACAGCATAATTGAGGAAGATATTTAGTGTCAACTACTAGCCTTCATATACACACACAGACATACACACATATATACATACATGCATATATATGTAACATAGAGGGTGGAGAGACAGAGACAGAGAGAGAGAGAGAGAGAGAGAGAGAGAGAGAGAATATAAATACACTGTCTATGTAAAGAGTGAAACCCTGACACACCAGCTAAGCATCTGGCCCTAAAACAAGGGTGCCCATCTCGTTCATCTTTGACTGCTATAACGTCAACTCCTTTTTCCTCCCCACATTCAAGGAAAACCGAGGTCAACTGTCACACAAATTTTAAATGCAACTGCAAGATTTGTTCATTTAAGTTCCTCTGTTGGTTCCCTTGGCAACGGCGCCAACTCTCTCAGCCTATCTCAGATACAGAATACTCCAGCAAGACTTCTCTGGGGTTGATTTCTTAGAAAGCCCACAGTTGGAGCACTGTTTGTAAAACAGAATTTGAACGGAACATGTAATGACATTGACTTTGTTAAACAAAGAATTCAAGAGGGCTCTCTGCAGACATATTTCAACTAGACATTTGGGTTATCTGCAGTGTTCCATCAAAGGAGGCTTTGTCCTCCCAAATATCCCAGTCCCATCTCTCTAAAATGATCAGGGCCTTTCTTCAGTCACTGTGAGGCTTAAGAGCTCAGATACAAAGTGTACAGCCACAGTGGTCCCCTGGCTTCTGGCCATGGTCCACAAGAACAATCACTCTAGCACCCATGCAAGACAACTCCATAGCCCAAAGGTTTTTGTCCCCTGACTTTCCTGGGGAGATTAAAAGAAAGAGAGATGACATCCCCAAATAGAGAGAGATGACAGACAAGACAAAGCTGTCTTGTTGGTCCTGGTGAAGTCTCCCAGGGTTCCTTACAGGGGCACAAAGGAAAAATTCCACCTCCAGTGAACTTTTTATCTCCTTTTTGTGTATGTGTGTGCATGCTCCTGTGTGGCTGGATACATTTGTGGGTGCAAGTGTGCATGTCCATATACGTGTTTGTGCATGCAGAATCCATAAGACAATTTCAGATACCATTCCTCAAGTGTCATGCAGTTATTCTTGTTTGAGACAGGGTTTCTTACTGGTATGGAATGTGCCCATTACACTAGGCTGGTCAACCAGTGGGCCCCAGGAAAGTGCTTGTCTCTGTCTTTCCAGCAGTAGGATTACAAGCAGGGGCCACTAAAACCAGCTTATTTAAAGGCAGGTTATAAGGATTGATCTCAGGTTCTTGTGCTTACAAGGCAAACCCTTCATCAACTCCCTAATCCTTTACCACACATACATTTTAACATTTTTAAAACCAAGTATATAGATGAGGTAGGAGAGACTACAGGTCAGATTTTCAGGGAAGATCAGAAGATCATATGGGAGTCTTAATATCTTTCCTCATCCCTCGAAGGGATATTGTTAACAGCCGCATTACCATAGGCTCTGTGATTCTGTTTATTTTGTTGCTGTAACTGTGGGCTAAGGTATCTTGTAGGTCATCACAACCACTCTGTCCCATGATGAGGACTGTCATGTCAAGCTGGGAAGACACAGTATGGTGTCCAAGTAGAAGGTAAAAATTGGTGTGTGTGTCACGCAAACAAGCTGCACTAGCACTGTATTTGAGAGCAACAATAACGAAGATATGAATTAAAATCCTACTCTGCGTCAACCGAGAAGCCCTGTATGCAATCTGTCTGCTGACTACAGCACAAGCCACAGCACTGATATCAAATGTGACTTTACCAAGCTGGTGGCCCCAGGTCCAGGTCCAGGCTGTGGGGAGCCAAATCTTTTCTTGATTCCTTGATAAAGGCAATCAGTGTGTACCAGGAATTCCATGACACTCACTCCCAACCACAGAGCAGAGAGAGGGAAGCATGAAGACAGCCAAAAGGCAGCTCAGAGAGGCATTGGATCATTTGCTCCAACACAGGTTAGTCCAAGCTAGATCTGAAGAGGCAAGTGACTAGATAATAAGGTGCATTCATGTAAAAGCCTACCTCAGAGCATCACCTCTGTGAGAGTTGGCTTTGCTCCATGCTCCAGCACATCCCTTCACATAAGCCATCGAGCTCTAAGCTCTTCACATAAAGTCACTGAGCTCGAAGGTGAGCACCAGCTCTGTGATGTCTGTGACCTTTCCATCTAGGGGCTGCTGAAGCTCAGGTGTGGACAGGCTCAGAGGTGATGGGGTCAGCTACACAGATCATGTGTGGTGGGGTCCAAGTTTGACCTTTCACGTGACAGAGGGAGATGCTTGAGACTTAGTTGTGATTTCACCATGATCGTGACATCACAACAGTCAGGCAAGACTAGGATCAAGATCATCTGATCCAAATGAATTCTTGATTAGAGAGCCTGGGAACCAGGGCACCCCTGTGGGACCTCCTCTTTCTAATTATCAGTCCTAGAGAGTAGTCATGAGGATTCAACGCACCACAATGCACAGTGCCCGTGCTCCATCAACAAGGATTCCCAGCTTACAACCACCCTTACCAATGGTCCTTAAGAACCTAGTTCAAAAGGCACCCATCAGGCAGGCAAGATGATGCACACAGGTAGGAAACCTAACATGAGAAGACCAAGAGTTCAAAGTTGGGTGGGGTTGCAGTACACATTAACAACACAGGTCTAGAAACCACAGACATCTTTACAGACTTATCTATACCCAATTACTTCCTATCCCTGAGTGTTAGGTAATGTAGGTTTTTATACAGTCACTCTATAGAACTCAGCGAAAGCTGGATCCCTATTAATTTCTACAAGGCCTGGCCTTCTGTAGAAACTTTCAGCCTCTCAGCCCAAGTGTCTGTGTGTAAATGGCCCTAAAGCCCTAAGAGTGGAGTCTAATGAGGCTGGAAGTCTAAAAGCTACAGATGTCACCTGTTTGCTCTGTGACTGAGATTGTGAGCGAATCACAGACTTTGTGCTTGGTGGCATACTCCTTACAATTAACTATCACATAGGATTGCTGTTGGGCTTTTTACCTGTCCTGAAAGTTCATTCATGTTACAAAGTCAGGCTACTAGGACAGTAGCTTTGCATGCCTCAGAAATGGCTGGGAAACTGAGAGAGGTCAGCTCTTTGGTCTTGGGTGGGTGGCAGAAGACTCTCTTTTCTAAAAGCACAAGGCAGTGATATTCTTAAGAGGCACATGTCCTGAGGGGGATGTGTCCCAAGGGCGGGCCCTCGTGATGGAATCGGTGTCTTTGCAGGAGCTTCCTTCCTATCAGGTCAGCAGAGAAGTGGCCATCTGCAAGTCAGGGAGCAATTCTCACCAGAAGCCACCAGTGCCTGTCCCTTGGATGCCACAACTCTAGAGCTACAAGGAAATGCCTGTTGTCTGAGCCTCCTGGGCTACCATACACGACTCTAGCAGCTCACATTCAGATGGCACTGTAACTGGGCCCTGATGTTACAAAAGACTATGCCACAAACACAGCTTACCATGACCTGGTAGGGTTGCAGTTGTGCCAGGATCTGGCACCAGATGGCAGAGAAGCCATCAGAGTACAGATTTGTGATAATTGGTCTTGTCAACTTGATGAGGTCGATACCCATTTATCTTCTATCTCAATTTCAGATCATTATGGAAACAAACCTCTGAACATAGCTGTGAGGGAGTTTCCACACTGGGTTAGTTGAAGTGGAAAGACCCACCTTAAATATGGGAGACACTATTCCATGCACTAGTCTTAGACTGAATAAAAAGCAGAAAGTGAGTTGAGCACCGGCATTCACTACTCTGCTTCCTGACTCCCCCCCCCCCCGCCCACCATTATGGACTGCATCCTCAAACCACGAACCTAAATAAACCCACCCTTCCTTCCTTCCTTCCTTCCTTCCTTCCTTCCTTCCTTCCTTCCTTCCTTCCCATCCTTCCTTCCTTCCTTCCATAAGGTATTTTCTTATTAGGAAGGTAACCAACACGAAGCTTGTTTTGTGAATGGAGACTTTGCTTCCTCTGACCCAATTCCCTATTCACAGAATCAATGTCACATCAATGAACGGCACACTCAGGAATGGGAATTGGCAATCACCCTTGAGGATTTGATTGACAAATTGGGCAGTTTCACTCTGGGAAACCTTGAGAGGAGACAACATGTATCAATCTTCCCTGGTTTTCCCTTTTAGTCAGTTGAGAAACCAAAACCCTTACTAAGAAATTGCAAAAGCCAGATGAGGTGGTGCGCACCTTTAATCTCAGCACTAGGGAAGCAGTGGCAGGTGATTTCTGAGGTCAGGCTGGTCTACAAAATGAGTTCCAGGGATGTTACATAGACAAACTTTGTCTTGAGAGAAAAAGAAAAAAAATGCATAAAAGGCTTATGAGCATTGGGCACATCTTCTCCAAGAAGTCACTGCTTTCAATTAAAATAACTGCTTTTTCTGTTTTTCTGTTGCTAAGTTGCATAAGAGAGAAAGCAATATTTGTGCTGCTTGGAAAAGGCATGGCCAAGACCCTTCTGTTCAGGACAGGCTAATGTGGTGTCCCCAGGTCAGAAAACATGAAGCAATGGAATCTCTGGGCTGGGTGCCAGCTGACACTTGTCACAGGCAGTGAGAGACACAGGATCTCTGCTATCTTCTGAAGCAGGGGTTATATGCATGCAGACTAGAATCTTTGTGTGAGTCCTAGAGTTCCAGACTACTAATTAATAGCCAATAATTCCTTCTCTGGGAGTCAGAAGTATATATACATCAAGAAACTTCTAACCTCAGCAGGCCCTACTTCACATTACTCCTGCCCTAGATATTTGCAAACACTATGCTACTAGTACCGAATGCCTGCCTTCTGGTCATCATCTCTCTCTTTGCAAGCTATTTGCTACCTTCCCAAATCCTGCCAAAGTAAAAAATAATTAAATGCTACTTCATCTCCTCTGTACGGCCTGCTTTGTCCCCATCAGCTGGAAGTCATTTTTCCCTAGCTATATTGCCACTGATTTTGTGCCATGCGTACAAACATCTGGCTTTCTGTGCTGCACGGTGATTGTGAACACAGGTATGACCCCTTTCCTGCAAGCCAGCTCCAGGAGAGAAGACTCCATATCAAATTTACCTCTGTTTCCAGGGTGTGTGCTAGATAGTCCATCAGGAAGGAAATAAGAAGGAAACAAAGGGACAAAGGAAGAAAGCCAGAGCCTGTGTCCTTTCCGCTAACTTTTATGGTTCTGGAGTTGGCGAAAACAAGCTGAGCTTGCTTCCACAGACCATTAACATTTCCATACCCACGCTCAGCCTGCTAATAAAAGCATGTGCAGGATTCTGAAAGGCCCTATAAGAAAGATTTTATATCCTGGTTTTAGCATCCCTGGCATCTGTGGCATCTAAAACCGGAGAAGGCAATTCCTCTGAGGTGTCGTTAGCTTTCTATGTGCCTTCAAAGCCACAGTGACAATGTGCTGGACTCTGCAAAGGATGCTAGTTTCCTTTCCAGCTGCTAAAACACACACACACACACACACACACACACACACACACACACACACCTTAGCAACCATTAGAATTGTCATTTGCTTTGTATGCCTTCAAAGGCACCGTGAGAGCCACAGCCCTATGCTATTACTGGGGCTGCCCACTTCCTGGTGTGATATCAAAAGAGCCCTCCGAAGTCTCTTTGTGTGCACAGTTCCATGTGAGTGTGGAGGGAGGCGAATATTATTTTTCTGGTGAAATGCTTCATCTGCAAAGCCAAACCAATTTTTATCTCATAGTTTCCTGGTGAAGAAAGGTCTAGGGGACAATAATCCAAACAGTAACGGCCCTTATTTTATCCACACTGATAGAAACAGAACAGTGCCTGTGGCACCCTCAAATCTGAAATACTGCCAGGCGTGGTGGCGCACGCCTTTAATCCCAGCACTCAGGAGGCAGAGGCAGGTGGATTTCTGAGTTCGAGGCCAGCCTGGTCTACAAAGTGAGTTCCAGGACAGCCTGGTCTACACAGAGAAACCCTGTCTCGAAAAACCAAAAAAAAAGAAAAAATCTGAAATACTATTCATATATGGTAGAATTTAACATATCAAGAATCTTGTGGTAAAGATCAAGATTCTGTCCCTACTTCCATTTAGTCAAATTCCATCAGCCAAAGTTCAGGCTTTCAAGGTGCCCTGAACAGTAGTTACCTGTTATGGTGGAATTCAGGCAGTTTCTAACTCAAGCGGCCTCTAAGGCAAAGCATTCCCCTATACCATGAAAGGTAAGAATTTCTTGCCTGGGCCTTCACCAGGACAACAGTCTGATGGGCACATAGGTGGGGATGTCCTACACACTGCCAAATGTTTACCACCCCTGATAAGGCCAGCAATGCAGCTTAGTCATTGTGATCATATGACGTACAACTTGTGTGCCCTGCCCCACCCATCTCCCCTGTCATTCTCAAGAGCTGTCAATACTGCCAGCATATTGATGGGTAGGAGCTTACACAAGCACACACAGTCTAAGATCCATTTTACCACTACATAGTACATGCCATGCGTTATAGATGTGCATATTATATTGCTAGAGGGAGAAAAGGGAAATTAAGGATACGGAGCTGGTGTTGGCTGAATGTTGACTCCATGCAAGCCAGAGACATAGCTTCAGTAGATGAGGACTAGAGATGGACTCAACTACTTACATAGAATGCTGGGTCCCTGGTCCTTTGCTCTCTGAGCATCCCGTGGCTGGGATGGAGGACTGAACGTAAGGGGTCTTGTTTAGGTGAAGGGGTAAACATAACACTGCCATTGGTAGCACCTCTGTTTCTGAGCTGCCCCATCCAAGCCAATGGGATCTGGTTCTGTGTTCATCCCAGGCTTCCTGGAACTGTCTTTTTCCTTTTCTCCTCAGGGTCCTGCATCCTTTTCTTTTCTTTTCTTTTCTTTTCTTTTCTCTTCTCTTCTCTTCTCTTCTCTTCTCTTCTCTTCTCTTCTTTTCTTGTCTTTTCTTTTCTTTTCTCACTTTTAAACTTGCTTTCTCATTTTTTATTAATTCTTTGAGATCATATCATGTATTTTGATCATATTTACCTTCTTTCCCCCTTCCTCTTTTTTTATAACCCATCTAGTCCAGCTTGTGTGGCCTCTCACTAGAGTATCCATCCTTAAAGGAACTGGACTCTCCCTCTACCAGCAGCTATCAATTAATTGGCAATAGCCGAGGAGCTATTGGCAACCACTCTCCGTGCTGGATCCTGTATCTTCACATCTGTTAACTGCCTGAACATGGGCTGTGGGACAAGACTAGTTGATGAGCACTGGCTCAATGATAAACCAAGTAAACTTGTTTTTCAAATCATTTCTTCACCATATTTATCAACATGCGACACTTCATTCAACTCTCTCACAACCCTAGGAGATATACATGTATTTAATTCTCACTTTTCAGGTCAAGTACATTTTCCAAATCTTTTTTATTACGAGACCTATGTCTACACACATCTCTACCTGTAGGACACAGCACTACATCATTTCCAGGGAAGATTGTGAGAATAGAAACCCTGATGTCAAGACAACCTGTGATAGATTGTATCTTAGCTCCAGCAGTCAACTTGACAGAGCTCAAAGTCGCTGGCAGGAGGAAACCTCAGGTGAGGAATTGTCTCTCTTGGTTGGCCTATGGGCATGCCAGTCTTTATTGTCAATTCTTGTATGATGGCCCAGGCCACTGTGGGTGGTGCCAACCCTAGGCATCTGGGCCTAGGACATGGAAGAAAGCAGGCTGAAAGGGCCATGGAAACCACCAGTAAGCCGAGTTCCTCTCCCATCTAGGCTTCTGTTCCTTGCCTCTAAGTTTTCATCTGAGTTCCTACCCTGACTTCTCTCAGTGATGGGCTCTGACAGGACAGTGTAAGACAAATAAATCCTTTCCTCTGCCAAGCTACTTTTGGTTATAGTGTTTATTATAGCAACAAAAATCAAAGCAGAAAAGGGGGAAAGCCAAAGAAAACTTATGTCAGGTTGCCAGTGAAGAGTCAGTGCCTGGAGTAGAGCGCTTCCTGTGTAAGCACAAGGACTCGACTTTGGAACCCTAGAATCCATATAAAGCCAGCTGCAGCCCTGTGCCTCTGTCATCCCAGCACCCCTCCAGCAAAATCTGAGACAGAGACAGGAAAACTCCAGAAGCTCGAGGGCCAGAGAACCTATTAGCTTGTTTACCACAGTGGTGAACAAGAGATGTTTCCTAAGGAGACAGGATATCTTCCTGAGTCCCAGTCCTGCAGAAAGTCAATGTACATTATCATTAACATAACAGGCTTTGAACGCCACTCATGCTTGCATGTCCATTGCATAGTAAGCATGTACTGAACTTCTGTTGGTTGAATGGCATGAGAAAGAAGAGTCAGACAACAAAGGCCTTTACTGCAGGCAGCGAGGAGCCAGGTGCAGCATGGCAACCCTTCCCCTTTGGGGAAACCTGCTGAACCAAACCTCAAAGGTTCTGCCTCGGGAGAATAGGCTAACATGAGTGGTTTGAGTCTGGCAGTCAAAGTATGGGATATGCAGTGATGTCGTCTGACCTTGAATCTACATATGTTAATGTTTAGTCCTGCTGGAATTTTCAGAAGAAATTTTTAAGGTCTCTGAGAACCATCTGGCAAGAGGGAGCACAGGACTTCTGTCCTCCTCTCCCTGAGGCAAACCTTGGTCCACAGACAGGCCCATGGCACGCTGTGGTTCAGGAGGAACTCCCCTTCAGAGCCCTGAGCAGGTGGCACATAATCCCATGCAAGACAAAAAAAAAATGAATTCCACATCTGGCCAATACAAAAGCCAACCTTCTAGAATCTCTAAGAAAAATATCCCAAGTTTAGTAGGACTTAAACACCCATATACCATAAAGATTTAAAAACTAGGTTTCCATTTCTAGATTTCTTTACCTGTATATACTCAAAGTCTGGCATTTTAAAATTACTGATCCCTCCTACTTAACTACAGACTTTTGAATTTTAATCAAGCTAGCTGTAGTAACCTAATTCTTTTTTTTAATCAATTAATGCCAGTATCAAAAATTAATTGATTGTGTTTGATGTTTAAAAAAAGGTTTCAGGAAATGTGACACATTTGGGGTCCCTCTAATGTTACCAGAGGATATAGGGAAAATTAGGGTCCTCTCAGGTTTCTTAGTTTTATTAGTAAACAAATTTAAGAATAGATTCCAACAGAAGCTCAGGACAACTTTGTTAGGGTTTAAAAGAGAAAGAACTCTAAGCCTAGCAAGCTATAAACCCCAGCCCCAAGGAGAAGCATGGGGAGAGAGGAAAAAATGCCATGCCAGTCATTAAATTGGCTTAGAGGTCAGACACATGGTGGACAAACACGTAGGGGATAGGGGGTGTGATGATTTGTATATGCTTGGCCCAGGGAGTGGAACTATTACAAGGTGTGGCCCTGTTGGAGTAGGTGTATCACTGTGGGCACGGACTTTAAGACCCTCATCCTAGCTGCCTGGAAGCCAGTCTTCCTCTAGCCACCTTAGGATGAAGATGTAGAACTCTGAGCTCCTCCTGTACCATGCCTTCTTGGATGCTGCCATGTTCCCGCCTTGATGATTATGGAATGAACCTCTGAACCTGTAAGTAAGCAAGCCCCAATTAAATGTTGTCCTTATAAGAGTTGCCTTGGTCATGGTATCTGTTCACAGCAGTAAAACCCTAAGACAGGGGGCTTTAGAGAAAGAATAAGGAAGTCCAAAAAATGTTAGCAAAGCCCAAAATGTTAGGGAAAGCATGTTTAGAACCGATACAGAAAGAAGAAAGGGGTGGGGGGAATCACACTTTTCTGAACAATTTGATTTTCTAATCAGGCAGACTTGCGAAGGAGCGTAGTTGCAGCCCCATAAGCCACTGGCTGCACTTGGGATGGGAGTCTGGGGAAGGAAAAAGCACAGCATCTCAGGAAAGGAGTAGTGTTCTTCCACCCATCTCTCTAGCATGGCTTAAGGGGAACCTGCCTTGCTTTTTTTGTTTGTTTGTTTGTTTGGTTGTTTGGTTTTTTTTATGGTTTTTTTTTTCCCCGGGACAGGGTTTCTCTGTGTAGTCCCAGCTGTCCTGGAACTCATTCTGTAGACCAGGCTGGCCTCGAACTCAGAAATTCGCCTTCCTCTGCCTCCCAAGTGCTGGATTAAAGGAGTGTGCCACCATGCCCAGTGTGGAATCTGCCTTCCTAAGGCAGTCCTTAGCTAAGTGATTGACCACAGGGCCAATCAGTAATGTTAGGTCTCCAGTCAGGGAAGGCTTTTTCTACTCTAACAAGAACTCTGGAAATCCCCAATTCCTACACTAGCATCTTTTTACTGTACCTGAGACACTCTACTCTGGACACAACTACTCTTGAGAAACAAAACAGACCATTAAAATGACTACTAAACACAATCATGACCGCTAAATCATTCATGGTTGAAAATGGAATTACTTAAATGAACAGTCCAGAGCTCATTCATTCCTCCACGCCATCAAAACGTTTTCCGGGCTGTGCTGGCTCCCTGTCAGAGTCTCCCCAGGCCTAACCTAGTGTCCTGAGCCCTTGGAGGAATGAATGACATCACTGTTTCAAGGTTTCCATGATGAGAGGACAGTCTCTACCATGGTCAGGTTTGCTAACAGTCTGTTGTAGGGGCACTGATATCACAGTGGAAGCCATCTCTACACCCACACCAATATTCAACAGAGGCCCTGATCCATGCTCTGTCCCTGCAGGCATCCCAAGTCTAACCACAAACAGTAGTATGTAAGACATGGAGGCCAGAAAGTCTCCCAGTAATCAAGACATACCTCAAAGGAAGCTCCAGCCTTCCATGCTCCTGGGCTCATCTGGAAAATCTGGAAGGCTAAGCCAGTCTACTGGGGTCACTCATGACTGACAAGAGTGGCAAGTGCTTCAGCATAAAGAGGGAAGAAGTGAATTGCATCAGGGCCTCTTGTTGAAGTGTATGCTTTCCTTTCCTCTCACAATTTAATATCTCTATTTAATGACAAAATGAATTATCCTCCAAAATAGCAAATGTTCACTACCTTTCTAAATAATAAAATACATTATCCCAGCACACAAACTGATCGCTTTACTCTTACACCAGAACTGATGTGAAATTACATGTCATGAATTATTCATGTCACTCAATTTAATTCAATTATTTTTACTGAATTTCATATCTAATCCATAAAAAAAAAATGTTTAACTCAACCACCCCCAAAATCATGCCTGCATTCTTGAATAATAGATTTCTTGCAAAATTTCAAGGAAGATAAGTGGCTATCTGGTTGGAAATGGCAAGGCAGATCACAATCACAATGATGAAAATAATTTTAACTATTTAGCCATACCTCCTGTTCTATTTACCGACTGATGTCTCATGGAAGATAGCCTATTTAATATCAAACTAGAATCAGAGCAGCAGGGAGAAAGTCTCAGATCCAATTACAGAACCACAGTCATTTAGCTCTTCTACAGAATTCCTACCTAGAGCAGGCAAGTGGCCAGAACATGGCAGTGCCACACCCAACAAAAAGCTCAAGCTGGGGTTTGCTGAAAAAGATTCTCTGAATGGCCCAGGAAAAGACATCTTTCCCCTCTCCCTAGACATAAGCCCTTTGCAGCCCACACCACCATATGCCCTTGCTTCTCTGCCTTCTCTTACCACTTTCTCCCCTGGAAATGTTGATACTTGCTCTGATGGTCTTCCGCTTGTCTCCTGATCTGCCTGTCCACCCCAAATCCTGGCATTACTTGGGGCCATCTCACCTGTCCACAAAGTTCCTCTACATCTTTGAATCTCCGTTGTTTCCACTCATGTTATAGCTACCTCCAAATATGTACCCCTCTACCCATGAAGCCCCAGGACCAGCAGGCCATTATTTGCCGCTGCCTTGCATGGTCATTCCCAACACACTGGTTCTCCGCAGCATCACACTTCCACTGCCTCGAGGCCCTACTCCATTCTCTGGGTGTGCTTGCCTTTCCAGCCAGAGCACAATTCAATCTCTGTCTTTTTCACAGGCCAGAGATTAGCTTGCTTACTTGTTTACTTGCTTGCCTGCCTGCCTCTTTGGGGACAGGGTCTCATGTGCCTCAGCCTGGCCTCAAATTCCATGTAGCAGAAATTGACTCTGAACTTCCGATTCTTCTGCCTGTACTTCCCAAGGGCTGAGATTACAGATGTGCACCACTACACCCAGTTTATCAAGTGCTGGAGATGGAACCTAGAGCTCCATGCTTACTAGGCAAGAACCCTACCAACTGAGCCACGTGCCCATCCTGAGTCATTTAGCTTTGTACTTCCTTTATGCCATAAGTTCCCAGGGACCTGCTTCCTACCACATGGCTCCCACAGAGTGGATTGTTCTGACAGAGCAGGTTGCAGGTTCCACTGAGCCCTGGTCTCTTTCCCTTTGGCCTTTTGTCATCTTTCCTTACCAGCTTCAGGAAGCTGTCTCAACTCCTTGAAGGACCTGTGTGCTTGATAGATACTTTAATTTTTTATTTATTTATGTAAGATTCTTGCCTCATACCTTGTTTGTTAACACCTGTAGCATGCTGGATAACACCCTTAGCTCTTTCAGCATTACTATGGTAACGCACAGAGTATTCACTTTAGAATCGTGCCATTCCTGTGATAGTCACAATCCCACCTTTCTGGTAGATTCATATCTTCAGTGGCCAAAGGCACAACTCCAAGAATTGGAGTTGGAACTCAGAGATCCTCAAGTAGTTTAAGAATATGTTATAGGGGTAAAATGGTCCCCACAGACTTATATTTTAAAATTTGGCACCCCAACTAGTGGTGGTATTTTGAGAGATCATGGAACCTTTAGGAAGTGGGCCTGGGGAAGGGGTATGCTTTGAGATTTATAACCATCCTTATTTCCAGTCTCGTCTCTGCTTCCTGATCCAGAGAGGTATAGGCAAGCAGACCTACAATCTCCCACCACCGTGGAGCCACCATATCTTCCCTGCTGTGACGGACTGTGTTCCCTCAAACTAAATCAAAATAAATCTTCACTCCCTTATGCTGCAACCACATCCACCCTCACCAGATCCCTAGACTGTTCTGAGCATCTGCCTCTTTTTCCACCCCAACCTACGGAACACAGCTTGAGGATGCCAGCCATGGGCTGCTGCAATGGCAGGTATAGACTCAGCCTCAGGCAGATCTGTGCTCCATGGAGTCCCTCTCCAGGCTCCAACAAGCCCCCTCTCCACCTCCTCTTTCTCAAACCTTTATATGCCTCAGGATCCCACGCCATCATCTCACTCCTACCTTGCAGAAAAAGCTAGGAACCACCCACCATCACTAGCTGCCTCCATGCCAGAGTCTCATGGCACCCATACCATCTCAGTAGCATTTTAAGTTACTAGCTTTCACTGAGTTCTAAAATCCTGAGCATGATGAGTGCAAACAAAAGGTTCCCTCTCTGTGTATGGTATGCATTAGTCTACATCTCCAATCCATCAGCCTCTTCCAATTAGTAGAGCAAGCACTCACCTCAACAATGAGAACCCCACAGCATGCTTAGTTGGCTCTAGTAATTGTGCCCTTCAGTAGGGGAATTCTGCCATGGCCAAACGTGGGCAAGGCAATCTGCAAGAATCCATTTCCAACCAATCCCTCAGCTGTCTAGTCGCCTAACGGCGTCTCCCATTGGCCAACACACTAGAGCCAGAGAGTCAGAGAGCCAGAAAGCCCTTTGGGATAGATGTAGCCCATCCAAGCACAGAAGAGGATACAGAGCAAGTCTAGAAAACCAAATGGAGAGTAACTTTCAGAAGAATTGATTACGTACAGACAAAACTGATCCCCAGAAATACTGGAGGCTCTAGAGGATGTGGAAACACTGAATCTGCCATCTGTGGCCACACTTCCATTCTTATAACTGCTCTCTCCTGTTCCTCTTCTTGCCTAGGGTAGTAGAACTGATATTAGCTGCTGTGGGCTCTGCCCACCCCCACTGTTTTCTCTTGATCCTGACCATACCTTTGTAGGCAGTGCCTTTGTTAAACTGCAGTCATTTACCCTGAATGCACTTCTCTGATCCCAGCCTGCCCCAAGAGCTTCAAGTAGTGTAGAAACAATCCAAAACTTCATTGTCCCCAGCATGCTACCCAAGTCATAATTCTGGAGCATATCCCTTCAGCCACGTTGCCTCTTCTGCAGAAAGGCTCACCTTCACTGACCATCTGGAACTTTCCAAGAACTGAGCACTCAAGACTTTTTTTTTGTCTGACACAACATCTCTGAACAGTTCTCTCTCCAAGATGAGGGTTGAGTGTGAATCACCATTGGGACCCACATACTGATCAGAAAATCAAATACACAAACAGTGCCTTACCCTAATTGCTTCTCCATCTAAAGGCACCCCACACTTGAGTCATTCAACCCACACCACCAGCAGAAAATGAATGCAATGGGACCTCTGTCACTTCCTCCAGATGCTACGGAATGTGACCAACAAAAACACAAATGGCAGGCCCTGCTGTATCCTGTCATCTTGTTCAACAAGACTCTTTTCTTTCCACAAAGGCCTGTTCATATTTTATTATAAAGAGCTGAATTTTATGGTCAAATTATATATCACTATTAGAATATGCCAGAAATAATACCCCAGATAATGGGTCACCATGGAGCTAATAGCTTCAGTTCTCCAAAGTGATCTTATGCAGATATAACTCTGCCCTATAAGGAGGCAGAATTGTAGTCTATATAGATGTCCAAAAGGCTAAAAGGTGACCTCTGATCCCACATGCTCACAGGAGGTTTCCAAAGTCCTGGGAACAGAGGTATTTCCTCTGGAGCAGTGGTTTTCAATCTTCCTAATGCTGTGACCCTTTAACACCTCATGCTGTGGTGACCCTCAACTATAAAGTGATTTGCATTGCTACTTCATAACTGTAATTTTGCTACTGTTATGAATAATAATGTAAATATCTGTGTTTTCCAATGGCCTTAGGCAACCCCTGTGAAAGGATTGTTTGACCCCAAAGGGGTCACAACATACAGGTTGAGAAACGCTATTCTAGAGTCTCCAAAAACTGCTTTAAGTATGGCTATAGACTATAGAGGTCAGGTGAAAAATTGCAAATTGAGGACTGTGTCTAAGATGACGTATTGGGGTACAGGGAAGCAGTGGGAACTGAGGGCATCAAGATGGCTGCAGCTTGGCTGTGGAAAATTTCCGAGACTAGATGAAGTATTTGGACATTACTGTGATGTCATGGGACCTCACAGAAATCCCTTGAGTGAAGATATGGCTAGATCCACAGTACTTCCTTAGTGAACTCATGAATGACCTGACCTCTGTTATGTGTATCACCCAAGGGCTACTCTTCAGATAGAGTTGTTACCCTCCTTCTACCTGTTCCTGTGCATGGCACAGGGCTAACACTCAGTTAACGAGTGCTGAACACCTGGCAAAGAGCGCTTATTACTTAGTCTTTTCTATAACGAGGGACATATCTCCACAACTGAATATCCCCACCAAGGCTATGCAAGCAATGAAAAAAGAACCATCACCCAGAACAAGAATGTAGACCCATGAAATCCACAGTGTATGCCAAAGATCTGAGGCTCTGTACCCCATTACCATTAGCCTGAGAGGATAGGGACGCAGAAATAAAACAATGGGGACTTTCTCTAAAATTGATATCTTTGACTCAGCATCCTCATCATTCTACTTTTTATTATTTATTTATTTATTTATTTATTTATTTATTTATTTATTTGGTTTTTCAAGACAGGGTTTCTCTTTATAGCCCTGGCTGTCCTGGAACTCATTTTGTAGACCAGGCTGGCCTTGAACTCAGAAATCCGCCTGCCTCTGCCTCCCGAGTGCTGGGATTAAAGGTGTGCGCCACCACACCCAGCTCTCATCATTCTTGATGGATGAAAATTAACATCTTAGAGTGATGAAAGATTTAGTATTTACACTCTGCCTTGGCTAAGCTATGCTTTGAGAGTTCATGTCAGTTCTGGAGATTCAAACTCAGGTCCTTAGACTTGTGTAGCATGTGATTTTACCCACTGACTCATCTCTCTAAGCCCTGTATCTTACAATCAAAACAAAAATTTCATTAGAATAGACCAAGTCTTCCTTGTTTCAACCCCATCCTCAAACAACATATTAATGAACTAATGTAGAGAAACAGTGTGAGCCTCAGTCAAGATAGCATGATGCCACTGGCCAGGAGCTCAAATATGTCTCTGAGATATGTGAATATATGTGTGATGTAATCAGATTCGGCTTCCTGCCTGAGAGCCCTAGAATAAAAAAAAATACAGGCTCTTGAGAAGGAGAAACATTTGCCCCACTAAGGGTGAGCATGCTCTCCTTGCTCTAATGTCCTAGTTATGTTTCTATTTCTGTGGTGAAACTCCATGACCAAAATCAAGTTGGGGAGGAAAGAGTTTATTTGGCCTTCACTTTGACAAAACACTCCATCATTGAAGGAAGTCAGAACAAAAACTCAAGCAGTGCTGGAACTCAGAGACAGGAGCTGCTTACTGGGGCTTGCTTCCCGTGGCTTTGCTCAGCCTGCTCTCTTAGAGAATCCAGGGCCATCAGCCCAAGGATGCACCTCCCACCTAGGGCTGGGCCCTTCCATATTAGTCACTAATTAAGAAAATGCCCTACAGCCAGATCTTATGGAAGTGTTTTCTCAATTAAGGTTTCCTTCTCTCAGATGAGTCTAGCTTGTGTCATCAAGTTGACATAAAACTAGCCAACATTGCTAACTCTGTAGATGTTGAAGCTGGGACTTGATTCGAGTGTACTGACTTTTTACTTGCTCCGGTGTGAAACCCCAAGCTAGCAAAGAATTATGTTGGCAATGACTTTGGAACACTTTCCTGATAGTTCCACCGTAAAAAAAAAAAAAAAAAAAAAAAAAAAAAAAAGATGTGAATGACTTCACCTCTTCACCTCCTCACTGAAATTCCTCATAACACACACAGAATTACCAAACTGTTCTTTCAGAGGCCATATAATGTAGTTTCCGATGCATACGTCTGGATGTCAACCATGTGCCATAACACTAAGAAAGCATGGATGTTCTTAGCAAGCTCCAAATACTATTCAAGTCACATTGAAATTAAGCACTAGGAAGGAAAGCGTTAACACTGACTTTGCCTATGCTATCCAAGGCTGCCTCTGCCTCTGCCTCTGCCAAAGTACTTACTTTAAAGACAGTCGCTACATTCACTTCATCTCCTAGCCTTAATTTAGGTTCTGCTATGCTCGACAATTTCAATGCCAAGAGGAAGAGACTGAGTGAGAAAGGGACATACTGGTCTGAACCTGAAGAGCTGATCTAATTGAACTGAAAAAAAAAATTAAAACCCTCCTCCATCTGCTCAGCACACCTGCTGATGGAGCACAACCACAGGTAGGGAGGAAATCCATCAGAGACCAGTTATAAATAGACTTTTATTTCATCTGCTAAGAGCTTGGCAGCCGAGGTGGGAGGGCTGCCTACGCGCTGGCAGCCAGGAGAGAGCACTGTGCTGCTTCTATGCCTCAGTGCAAGGATCGGAGAGAAAGAGAACTGAAAAACAATGAAATCTAAAGTGGGACCCCGGGGCTGATGTGGCCACCAACCAGCGTGCAGCTTAAGACTGTCAGACATCGTGGTGTAAGATGGGGAGACCTGACGACAGATCATGCCCCTCGTAGGAATCGGGTGGAGACAGACAGGGTCACCCATCACTTCTAGAGCAAAATTGGCAAACAACAGCCACCTTTTAGTTATTTATAAGATGAATAAAGAAAAAAAGAGTATGGCTCTGGGTTTGGTCTTTGCACTGCCCTGCCACTAGCTGATATACTATATAGCATTTGATGGCTGGTGCTGATGTGTCCGTGCAGAAGAAATGGGCATGTCAGTGGGCCATCCTGGCACAGGCATTTGGGTTCCTTGTCCCTGGTAAATGAGAAACAGTCATTCTTCACATCCTGCTGCCTCTAGAATGGGCTTCATAGCCAGGCCAGCAAACAGCAGTTAAATTGGGGGCTCACCTTCAAGGGAGCACATGAGAAGGTGTGCTGGACACAATGGCTGTCCAAGGTGGGCCTCATGTAGTTATTTGGACCCAGAAACTCAAGGGCAAAATGTCAGCAGTTCTATCTCTAAATGAGGCCCTGGAGAAAGAGGTGAGGAAGAAAGGGGAGGAGGTATATTTATCTCACTTGCAGAAGTATAGGTTCTCAGAAACCTCCCTCATCCCCAAGAACATTAAGGATATCATCAAAAAGATAATGACCCACTATTCTGTCCCCACCAAGGACAACAAGAGAAATGGGATTGACTGTGTCAAGGGAGAACTGGGTTAAATGGAAGAACTTCCTGGCAGCAAAGGTTATTAAACACTGGGAAGGGAAAGCAGTGAAGATTAGGGGTGTTCCCGGGAGGTCTTTCCAAAAAGCAAAATAGCTTGCCAGCTACCTAAGGTCACTTAGGTGCTGTCTGCCAGCTCCTGTACCCTTGATCTGGGAACTAACTCACCGCCTGGCCTAGCCGAGGGACAGCTACTGCCATTCTTTCATAATGAGCTCTCAGAAGGAGAATTAAGAGCTAAGAAAATGGCAAAAGCACTCATGGAGCTAAAACTCATTTTTCCTTATTTAAATGGTACATTGGGATTTTGTTTTCTTTCTTTTTCTCCTTCTCCTCCTCCTCTTCCTCCTCCTCCTTTATATATTTCCAGAAACGACCAATCTGCATCCTTACAGATCTGATCTTCTAAAGAATTAACAGGAACACGGGTGGGAGACAGTGTGGGGACGTTCTGAGCTGACAGTGCAGCCAGGCTCTGTTGTGCACCTCCACACCAAGCACTGCTCATCTCAGGAAGCTGTGGCTCGGAATGCAGAATCTCATGCATCCTGCCATGAAAAGACCAACCCAAGAACCTCTTTACCATACAATTCTAAAGGTTTTTTTTTTAACGTTATGTTTTTAATTGTGTGTACTTGTGTGTGTTGTGTATATTGTACACAGGAATGCAAGTGTTCATGGAGGCCAGAGAATGTATAAGGCCCCATGGAGGTAAAGGTATGAGTGATGTGGGTGCTGGGAATAGAACTCAGGTCTTCCAGAAAGGCAGAACCTACCTTAATTGCTGAACCATCTCCCAGCCTCTATTTTTTTTTAAAGTTCGTTGCATGAATGGGTGCAAGCATGTGTGTGTGTGTGTGTGTGTGTGTGTGTGTGTGTGTGTGTGTGTGTGTGTATGTGAGAGAGAGGGGGGGGAACAGTGAGTATAGAACTATAAGGACTAGAAAGATGGCTCAGTGGTGTGTAAACATATACACACAAGCATTCAGAGAGATATATTTACACACATAAAGATATATTCACGATGACCTCTTATTTTCAAAGTCCATGTTATCTAAACTCTATGAGTATCTATTGTCCGTTTATTTAAAGAAAGAGACAAGCTAGGGAGTGAACAGACCTATGACCCAGGCCCTTCTTCCTTTGCTGCCATAACAACATACCAGGCTGTGTCTACTTGTCTGTCCTCCACTCTGCTGAGAGCTCAGTTGAGTTGAGCTGCTGTATGTGCTGTCTCATCCTTTACCCCTGAGGAACTCATATAGGATGAGGATAGATTGACTTAGTGATTGCATGAATGGATGGATGACCTAGGATTTACCAAAGGATACATGTTCCCTACTGAAGGGGATACAAAAAGAAGAGGAGGAAGAAGAAGAGGTGGAATGGAAAAGAAGACAAGAAAGAGAAGAAGAGTAGGGGTAAGAAGCAGAAGCTAAACCAGCAACAGCAGCAGCATCCTGAGTTGGGGAGATTGCTCAGTTGAAGCAGAGTGCTTACCTTGTGTCTTAGTAAGGGTTTTACTGCTGTGAACAGACACCGTGACCAAGGCAACTCTTATAAAAGACAACATTGAATTGGGGCTGGCTTACAGTTTCAGAGGTTCAATCCATTATCATCATGGCAGGAAGCATGGCAGCCTGGGGCAGACATGGTGCTGGAGAAGGAGCTGAGAGTTCTATATCTTGATCTGAAGGCACCCAGGAGACTAGAATTCCATACTGGGCAGACTTTGAGCACTAGGAGACCTCAAAGCTGAGCTCCACAATGACAGACTTCTTCCAACAAAGGCTACACCTACTTCAACAAGGCCACACCTACTAAGAGTGCCGTGAGCTGAGCATTCAAACACATGAGTCTGTAGGGAACAAACCTATTCAAACTACCACACCTTGTAGGCATGAAGATCTAAGTTTGATCTAGAACCACTTAAAGGAAAGAAACAAAACAACCAAAAAGACAAGTATGGTGGTGGGCATTTATACTCCATGTGCTTATTAGACAGAGACCTGTGGGTTTCTTGGGTTCACTGGTCAGCCAGACTAGCCTACTTGGTGAGTTCCAGACCAGTGAAAGACTGTTTTAAAAAACAACCCAAAGCATGTACAAAAGCATGAGGAAAAGACACCTAAGGTGGTTCTTTGGCCTCCATACACACATGCGCAAACTCACATGTGCACCTACAAACACACACACACACACACACACACACACACACACACACACGCTCACTCACAGGAGCATCTGCATGCACTCAGCACATTACTCTCCAACTGAGCCCCTTCCAGAGTGAACAAGCGCTAAAAAGACAGTAAGAGCAATGGAGTTAGAGACAGAAGGCTGGGTCTGCCCACTGACCTGCCACTAAAGACACCAGGCACTCTACTTCTCAGAGCTGCAATTTTCTTACCTGCTGGGGTTGAGGGGGTCGGAGAGTAGTTGTACCTTTTCTGCTATCTGTAGCTTAGATAACATGGAAATGGCAGAGGAGAGATGGACAAAGATGCTAACTTGGGAGAAGAATTCAGCAAGTGTAGGAAAAAGACAACCCTTCCCAGTTCCCACCTTTCTACAGCTTATTCACAGAATTGAGTAGGGATCAAGTTCAAGATGGCCAGCGGCCAGTGAGCACCAAGAGGGGGGGACCCAGGCTACACCCGTAGGGAGGGCAATCCTGCCAGATGCAGCCTAGAAGGCAGGCCCAGCAAGCTTGGTTTGGCAAGCCCTGACTCCCACTGTTATTAATTCCAAGTGAGAACTTTATTGATGACTGCAGCTAACCGTCTTGCTTCCAGGATCCCTGATGAATGATAAACTGTCCGTTCTCCCAAAGTTTTTTTTAAAGGTTCATAAACAGATTTCTGTAGTAATCAGCAAGCACCCAGAGGGCAGTGCCCAGTGCAACACATGCACGCCCTGCCCCTTCTCCTCAGAAGCTGTGTCCCTTTGTTTTGCAAAGTGATTTGGGAGATTAAGAGGGTTTTGTTTGGGTGGGAGGGTGGCACCCTGGGTGAGTAAGTGCTACTTGATTGCACAACAAAAGACATGCTGGAGATTCAGCCACAACTCAGCCCCACTGGCCCCAACAGTTTGCTCTTCTCAATTAATTTATTTTGTTAGAAGAACTAAGAGAGGAAGGAAAAAGCACTGGCTACACAGAGAGAACATTCACTACGTAGAAACGGCTGTGATCAAATCAAACGGACATTTCTTCTAAGGGCAGGGAGCTCCTGTTTGGGGAGCTGCAGGTGGCCTGGGACGTCATTCGCAGCACCAGTGTGTTCTGGAGTCTTAGCTAATAAAACAACCTCTCAGGAGCCCTGTGCTCAGTGATTGGCTCCAGGAAAGCAGGAATCTGAAAGCAGGAATCTGCCCAACGTGTCAACAAATTGAGTCTATATGGAAAATTCAAAACTATCACTTTGCTATTAAGAGGATACAAACCTGGCACGTTGGAAACAACAAGTTAGTCCCTTTTGCTTTCTCTGCCACATCCAAGAACACTATGAGTAGGCATTATGAGGAAAATTAAAATTGTCTCTGAAAGCAGAAAATGAAATCATTTTTATATTTTAAACATATATCATAGTTTACTTCAAAAGTCACCACAGAGTGTATGGTATGGACCTGTAATCCTGAACTTGGGCATTAGAGGCAAGAAGATCAGGAGTTCAAAACCAGCCTGGCTTGAGGCTATCCTGAGCTACATGAAATCATGTCTCAAAAGAGAGAGAGAGAGAGAGAGAGAGAGAGAGAAGAGGGAGGGAGGGAGGGAGGGAGGGAGGGAGGGAGGGAGGAAGGAAGGAAGGAAGGAAGGAAGGAAGGAAGGAAGGAAGGAAGGAAAAAGAAAGAAAAGTAAAATAGAGAACAAAGATTGAGAGAATGCATTCTCAATTCATAATTCATATAATTAAGGACTAGTTTCAAAGCATTCTACAGATTTATACAAACAAAGCAGCTGAGAGAAAAATTACATAAAGGCTAAAGAAAGAGACTCCATCTCACTAAGCCATAGGCACACCAAGTAAAAGAGCAAAATCTACTCTGGCCACTGGATTGGTCAAAAGTTATCAGACAGTAGTAGGTGTAGATGGAGATGCAGGGAATGTTCCATCCTCAAGGAGAGCTGCCATAGCCAGCAGTGAGGCCCCAAGTCCAGGCCTTGCCCAACATGTCAGGGAAGCGACAGCATCCTGCGCGCTAGGCAAAGGCCTGAAGATCCAGCCAACCAAGAATATACTGCGATGGACCTCTGCTGGCATCACAGATACATCTCTAAAATATCTGGCCAGCTGTGCAAGCAAGGATAGGAAGAGCTCAAAACCATTTTAAAGCTGATCTACGGGTGTTACATAAAAGTTACATTGTTTAAGCTGTACATGTAGCAAACACTATAAAGTGTCTACCAGAAGGCTGGCCAATTTCAAGACTGTAGTTTACCTCCCAAGTGATTTTACTTCCTAAATAAAATAAAATAAAATATCTAAAGGAAATAAATACAGCCATGAATACATCCTGGAAACATCCAGGATAAATGGGCATTCATTCTATCTTGCTCTCTGTGTTTGAAAGTTTTACCAAATTAGAAATGTTTTAAGCATTTTAAAAAGATATTCATATAACCATAGTGTCTTGGCAGGCAAGGCTGAAAAGCATGAGGCATTAGGCACATCATCTTTATCCATCATCAGTATGTGCCTGGGGTACCTAAACTAGATAATTCTCATTTATGCCTGTGTTAGGCCTATCAGCTAAATAGCTTCTAGGCATGTCATTTAGTATTCTTGCCAACTCTTGGATACAGGTATTAAGACAGGAAACATCAGCCATTAGAGTTTGAGGATTTTTCTCAAGATCACTCAGGAAGTTATGGATCCACTGCTGATATTTTGTAAAGGCATTGTCAGGAACAGATGCCCAGAGAGATCTGAAGACCAATGGCCTCAGAGACACATATATCATCTGTAAGGTCTGGTTCTACATGTGAAAGCAGAGCCGACTTAGGAAATTAAGTTTTCTATCAGTGAAGGTCTTACAGCATCCAGTCTGATGCCCCTCAGCTGACCAGCCTTTCTAATACACTGGATGCCTCTAACGATAAGCCATTAGTCAACATCATCTCAGGTCTCACAATGTTAATGAGGAGGGGAACAGAAGACCTGTCCAGGTAGGATTTCTCAAAGACTGAGGAGGTAGCTGAGTGGATAAAGCCTTTGTCCTAATGTGGGCTGGAGTTGGTATCCAGAGAAACCACTGAAAAGGCAGATAGGCAGGTGAGCAGGTGAGTGTGGCAGCTTCCCTGTAATCCCAGTGTTTGCCATGTCAAAGTGTGGGATCCCATAGCAAGATGGCTAGACCAGCTACAACTCCCAGTTTAGGGTTTAGCAAAAGATATTGCCTCAGTAAAGAAAGTGAAAAGCAACTCAGAAGACATCCAACATTGAATTTAGGCCTCAACCCCACACGTACACACATATGTATGCACATCCATTCACACATGCACCTCCACACTTGAATGCACATCACACACACACATACACACAAATTAAAGAATGCCAATGACCAAGTGACTTGGTGTTGAAGCTGTCTAAGATATTAAAAAAGCAGCAACATAGAAATAAACAGTTAAAAATTACAAAGACACAGGAAACAAACAGAAAAGATGGAATCTCTCAGTAAAGAGAGAATAAATGAAATACAGTAACAAATTCAAACCTGCTGGATAGGTTCAATGGCAAGCAAATGAATATATGAACCTATGAATATATTGTTTAGAAAGATCCAAAGAATAGAAAAAGAAAGAAAAATAATCAAAATATTAGGTAAGGGTCTGGGGAGATATCTGAGTGGTTAGAAGTCACACTGTTCTTGCAAAACACCTGAGATCAGTTCCCAGCACCCATGTTGAGTGGCTTACAACTACCTGTAACTCCAGGGGAGTCTGATTCCATTGACCTCTGTGAGTACCTGCACTCATGGAAGCACACACATACACACAAGATTAAACAAATATCAGGTAGGAGTGTAATAAAAGTTCTGACATTCATATCCTAGAAGTACTTGAAGAAATACTGGCTGAAAAATCCCCAAATTCAGAAAAAGATGTAACCTGCATATTCAAGATAAATGAGCCTAGAACAGAATGAACCCAGACAAATAAAGGATAAGACACATCTTAATCAAAGTCCTTGAAAACTAAAGACAAGAAGGAGATTTTGTAAGTACAAGGCCAAAACAGAGCAGATCTCCATCAGAACCCACAAAGGGTAAAGGGGCACAAGAGGGATGAAAGAAACTGCCAGCCTAGAATTCTATACTCAGCAAAGATAACCTGGGATGGGGCTGGAGAAATGGCTACACAAGCATGAAGACCTCCATTTGGATCCCCAGCATCCATATAAAAGGCTTAACAGAGCTGGGCGTGGTGGCGCACGCCTTTAATCCCAGCACTTGGGAGGCAGAGGCAGGCGGATTTCTGAGTTCGAGGCCAGCCTGGTCTACAGAGTGAGTTCTAGGACAGCCAGGGCTAGACAGAGAAACCCTGTCTCGAAAAACCAAAAAAAAAAAAAGGCTTAACAGTGGTGCACAACTGGGAAGGAGGAGCAGAAACAGGTGATTTTGTGGAGTTCACCATCCAGGCATCCTTAACATTCTGTGAGCGTTAAGAGTCTCTGTCTCAAAATATAAGGTAGTGAGCAACTAAAGAAGATACCCAATGTCAACCTCTGGCCTCCACATGCAAACATGTACATACAAATTCACAGTCACACATGCACACACCTAGACAAACAGGAACATATGCTACACACACACACACAGAGAGAGAGAGAGAGAGAGAGAGAGAGAGAGAGAGAGAATGATCTTCAAAGGTAAAAAGGAATCCTGGCCGGGCAACAGTAGCACATGCCTTTAATTCTAGCACTTGGGAGACAGAAGCAGGCGGATTTCTGAGTTCAAGGCCAGCCTGGTCTAAAGAGTGAGTTCCAGCATAGCCAGGACTACACAGAAAAACCCTGTCTTGAAAAACAAAAACAAACAAACAAACAAACAAAAAGGAATCCTGACACCACCAGTGCCAGACTGAGGAAAACAAGAAAGCTGCTGCCAGCAGAGCCATCCCAAAAAGTTCTCCAAACAGCAGTGGAAGGGATGCTTAAAACATGGTGTGACAAATGAACTTTGGCCCAGATAGTCTGGGACGATCTAAATACTATTTTACCAGGGTGGTGCCCTGCTGAACAGTCCTGAGAAACACAACACTACAAAATCATTTAGAGAGGATGCATCACTGTCATACTTGTACTTATTCCCACACAAAGCTAGACAGGCTTCATGAGATCTCAGTCAAATCCTCCTATCAGACCATTGCATGTGCTAGGACGTCAAGTTCAAGGTGCATCATTTCTGCCTTTGCTGTTCCAAACCTCATAACTTTCTATAAGCCATAAAACTGCCTACGAGACCAGGCGTGGTGGCACACGCCTTTAATCCCAGCACTCGGGAGGCAGAGGCAGGCGGATTTCTGAGTTCCAGGCCAGCCTGGTCTACAAAGTGAGTTCCAGGACAGCCAAGGCTATACAGAGAAACCCTGACTCAAAAAATCAAACAAACAAACAAACAAAAAAAAACCCTGCCTATGAATCCAGCAATGCTGCTCCAAGAACCTGGAGATAGGGTCTCAAAGACACATTTGCACATCTGTGTCCATACAGACCCATTTACAACAGATAAAAGGTAGGGAGCATTCATCAAGAGGTAAACAGAAGGTAGGCACAATGGAATACTATTCAGTCCTCAAAAGGCAAGAAATACTGGCACCTGCTACCTTACAGAGAACGAGACAGTCACAGAATAAAGAACACTGTGATTCTACTTACACAAGGGACTAAGGAAGTCAAGCTATCAGCAGCAGGTGGCAGAAAAACACAGGGAACACAAAGTCCCTCTCAGCAAGTACAGAGTTCCAGTTTTGCAAAATGAAAAACTTGGCCATGGGACCACGTATGTACTCAGTGCAGAAATGAAGTGATAAATTATATATAGTACATATTTTTATCACTATTAAAAAGTCTAAGTTTAAACAGTAAACCAATATTTCCCCTTTACCCAGTTATACCATGTACTAGATAGTATGCTAAGTGGCCTGTGTATATTCCCTAGTTGTTCTTCCCTACAGCCTTTGCAGGATATACCATGATCCCTGTTCAGAAATGGAAAACTGGATGTTTGGAACTTGACAGGAACCCCATGCCTAAAGGACAGAGTCAAAACCTCCAGCCAGGCTGTTGAAGCACTGCAGGACATTTTCTCTCTGTGTGTGTGTAATGGAAAAGGATGGTTTGCTTCAAAGGAAGACTTCCTCTGAGCATGATGGAGAGGACCACACTTGGTTCTGGAGAGCAACTTGATCTTTTCAAATGGAAGACAGAAGCTTAGAGCAAAAAAAATAAAAATAAAAATAAAATGGGGGGGGGGGGGAGAGACATTAATGGTATTGATCCGTAAAAGGGACAGTGGGGCTACCGAGGGCCTGAGCCTTCCATGGGTCAAGATGCATCATTGGAGTGCCTTGACTGTATAAGACTAGACTCTGAGCTGTGGGACACTTGAAGCAGGAAGAATGCAGGACACTGGGTAGCCAGATGGCTTTTATTTTAATAGTCTACAATGGTGGCCTTGGGGGAGGCCAACATAATCATATGAATGTGGAGCTAAACTCCAACCCCATCTAAATTCATAACCAGCAATACATAATCAAGATCAAAAACAAGCAATTTGACTTTTTCTTTTCCAAGAGGGAGGGGCAAAATAAGGTAAGACCCAAGCTCCTCCCTGCCTATCCCTTCAGTGGGATGTCCTAAGTGGCCGTGAATACCCATCCCAGTGATGTCTCTGCTGATGGAATTAGGAGGAGACTTTTCCCTCCTCCCACCAGCCCACAGTTAGAACCAATCATGTGTCATTTTTCTGGCCAGAGCAGGCTTCTTGGATGTTGGGTGATAGGCACCTGTGGCTGGTCCTCTGCCCATCGTGATTCCATTGGCCACATCATGGCCACCCTCACAGCCTCCCTTGCTCATCCCTAATGCACGTGATAGCTCACTCCTCTTCAGAGCCTACACCTCCACTGTACTTAGGCTGGAGACCAGCCATGGGGGATAATGTTAAGTTACTAAATTCAATTCAGTGGATGAAACAAGCCACCCCAACCCCTGCATAAAACAGAGGGAAAACTCATTGCCCCCTCTGAAGAACACCACCCCACTGTGGCTTAGCCAGGCCAGATTGGCCTCTTGGTCCTTGTCCATGTGACAATGGAAAACAAAGCAAACGAAAGAAGATTGTTATAAACATCCACTGTTTGTTCTATGTCAAAGCTGCATCTTTAACAAAGCTAGATGAACCTGCTGTAACGCAGCAGGTAAATTCTAATAGGTGAGCAATGGGCTGACCCTCCCTGCAATGTTTGCCCCACACAGATATAAGACAATCCCAACCATTGAAGTGCTTTGGCCATTGAAATGTGGCATCCAAACAGTGGTGAAAGCCATACTTCTACAGCTGGGTGGACTGGAGCAAACATCCGTTATTATTTTTTTACAAGTGTTCTAGAATAAGTATATTGCACAATTAAACACCCTTCGATATATTAAAATAAATCCCATAATATCGCTGTTCTTTTCTATCCATGCCTTTGGCACTTGATTTTAAATCTATTCTCTCTTCTATTCGCTGATGCAACTTCCTTCCTAGTTACCCAGAATAACTCCATCGGTAAAATATTAGCATACAGAAGTGGGTGCTCAGTAAACATTTGTTGAATAAATGAATAAATGAGTGAATAATTATAAAATACTGGCCGAAATGCCTCCGAGAGGTTCGCATTCGGTTACAGAACAATGTGCTTGGATATTTAGGTGTCTGCACTGAAACGAAACTTAAGAGCGGTCACGGGGAAACAGTAAAATATTAGCCCATTTCTATTGTAAGATAAAATACAAATCTAAATGTGATGAGTATGTGCCTGAGGATGGCTTTGTTTAAAATCAGACCACGGTCTTTACATACATTAAGAATTAAACTATTAACGCCATTATGTTACAGAACTAAGTTAATAAACGCTGATGTGTTAATTGTCTAAAGGATCAAAAGGAAAGAAGCATATATTAAATTGAATTGTTTTTTAAAAACTTTAATCAATACAGTTCCTTAATCAGAGTTGTATATTTGAGGGAGAGTTTTTGATACCCAGTTAACGGTAAACACTGTAATAGGAAACGTTTTCTTTGTTTTACGATACATAGCAAGTAGGCCAAAGAGAATGTATCAGTAAGAAACTTTGTTGAGGAAAGCGACTAATACTTACCAAATCTGAAACACAGTTGCAATGTAAAACACAGTTTTACTAGTACAAAAAAATACTTAGTATTTCTTTAAAAAGTGTATTTTGACATCATCTTCATTTTCTAACTTGTTTAATTTTATTATTGTTTGATAATAACTGGTCGTACAACAGTTTGGATCAAGTTTGTCCCTTTACTGAATTCGCTCCAAAGAAGCTTGGAAATAAACTCACAACTAATAATTCTCTTAACTCTAAGGGGGAAAACGGTCTGAAACCAAATAAGCTACATCCTTAGCAGTCCGTAATGGCAAAGGCGGGTATTAAGTGGCTGCGAAGCTACGATGGTCAGGGGTTTGAGCTCATTTACTGCACGGTCCTTTCACTCCTCGTGGTTTGCAGTGTGGATATGAATGTTCTGTGACGGACTCTGTGACTGGTCATGTAAGCGCCCCTTCCCTGTGCCATCACTCTGCCCGTGGCTCGGCATCCATTTTAGGAGTATTAGCAAGGGGGTGGATAAAAGAGCTTATAAAACAAAGGCTGTCATGTTGGAAACCCACATAAATATTATGAATTTCACTTTATTAAAAGTAGGGTGTTTTTTTCCTAAAGAGGTGGAAGAAAATACTTTAGCTTTTAACATCATACACCTGCATTCATTTTCGAGTGTTTTAAAATCAAATGTGCGCACTAGATGCCACTTCCAGGATGGCTGATGTGTCTCTATAATTTTATGAGAAACATCCTCAACAATAAATCATTGAAGGCGCGCATTAACAGGAAACAAGGAACAATTTGTTTTTAATCAAAGGATTATAAATTGATTGGTACAAACTCGAAATGAAAGCATGGGTCTCAGAACATCTTTCAGACTGCCCCCAAATGATCAGCAGTTATGAATACAGCCAATTTTCTAGTATCCTCTCAGTCCACAAAATACAAAGAAAGTGAGGGTTGCAGGGACACGCCATCTAATCCTGCAGCTCCAATACTCCTTTTTAGAAATAGAATGCGTACTGGTAATTAGGGTGGTCCACAAAAAACTATCTCTGCCAGTGAACCTCCCCTATAATAACGCTGATGTTTAAGAGCAAAACTCAAACATGATCCACCACAACCAGGCCTCATACCAAATATTTATTAACAAGAAACTAGGTAGAAAAACATATATCTAAGTAAAACGCTGGGTAGAATTTAAAAAGAAGATCGACCAACTTTCCACATTTAAAAAAAAAAATTGAGAGAGTCAAGATACAGAATCATTGAATAAAACCTTAGTCAACTCAAAACTGATGAATTTTCTTTTCCCTCCGAGTACCTCCTATACAGCTCCTGGCTTCTTATCCAAAGGGTTTACATTTCTATTCTCTACCACTCCAGCCATTTCTGCCAACATCGTAAAAATTACCTTTGCTCATTTCCTCCTCACAACGCAAATTCACCGACCACAAACATCCCTGCACAGACACCTACCCACCCACCTCCCCACCCACCTCCCAAAAATGGTTCAAGCAAGACACACACGCACACACGTGCATGCATACACACCCACAAAAAAAAAAATGACCAAGCTCACAGTTCCTGTTTGCCCTTCAAGAGAAGTCGGTGTCTTCAGCTTGCCTTTCTGGTCTTCAGCATTGTCACTAATTGCTGGGAGTGTCGTTTGGGATGGCATGAAGCTGCAGAAATCAAAGCTGTGGCTTTAAGAGATCGCTTTCTCAAACACATGGAAGAAACAACTTTGACTCAGAGTCCCTGGCCAGGTTGCATTAAAAATCTTAGAAAGAGTCCTTGAAAACTCAATTATCTAGAAATGGGGAGGGGAAAATTAAGTTACATAAAAATATTTAAGTCTAAAAGCTGCCGCTCCAAACAACTCCGAGGATCTATGGTTTGATTTGAAATCAGGTTTGTATTGATGAGAAAGTTTATTTTGTAGAAAGTTACAATTCTCTCTAATTAGACATTCTCCTTGCCATCTTCTCTAGTAATTCTGTCTCTCACGGTCATGATCATACATTCCAAAAAATAAAATCAAATACATTGTTTCCCGAATGCATGGACACTAGGGAGGATGCCTTTTTAAACAGGCTTTTTTCTTTCTTTTTTCTTTTTTCTTTTTTCTTTTTTCTTTTTTTTTTCTTTTTTCTCCCGCCTGAATGCTGGTAACTAAATGTCATAGTAAGAACCAACACTCTCAAACACCCCAAGAGACTTCAAAAGCTTTCTAAGTTTGAAAACCAAAAAGTTGTGAGTTTTCCTGTATGTATCCCAGGATGGTTTTCTTTCTGAAGCTCAAGCAGGGAAACAGACAAAAGAGGCTGATACACTGAGCTCTGCCAAGTCTTGCCTTTTAAAATTTCCTCAGCTCTCCCTCTGCCTCCCTCCCTCCACCCCCTCACTATCCTCTCTCTCTTTCTCTCTCT
The DNA here is from genome assembly GCA_902729485.2 of Mus minutoides. Lineage (NCBI taxonomy): Eukaryota > Metazoa > Chordata > Mammalia > Rodentia > Muridae > Mus > Mus minutoides. The sequence goes on along the minus strand of LR749789.1, from coordinate 170,950 downwards.
CACACACACTATCCTTCCTCTCTCTCTCTCTCTCTCTCTCTCTCTCTCTCTTCTCCTCTCCTCTCCCCTCACTCCTTCCCTCCCAGTATGGCAACCTTCCGAGCAGTCTTGGCAGAGGTCCAGACTATGCCAGTCTGTCTAAATTCTTGTCTCCAAAGGATGTCCTTTGCGGATCAATTAATACATGTGAGAGCAGGAAGCTGTACCCAGTACCCAGATCCTGGCATGACAGCGCTGGGGGCTGCCAGGCCACCTTACAGATTTCCTGGTGCCCTACCTTTCCCAGGCATCCCTAGCATGTTCCCTGCAGTGAGCTAACATGCTCGCTGCATGGAGATGGGGAATCTGTTCTCTGGAAATGTCCATACGCGACATGTGCTCAACCTGCAGAAAAGCTGGACTCCCCTATGAACGGAGATGGATGGAACTTTAGGAACACCGCACATCGTCATCCTTTTTTTTTTTTACATTTGCTTCCCCTTGTCCTGACGCAAAGAATCATGGAAGAATAGGAAAGGAGGCATGCAGATTAAAATTTAAACTGTCATACCTCATTCTCTAGAGAATGAACAGGGCTGATTGATCAGTTACACACACACACACACACACACACACACACACACACACACACACACACACACACATATATATATATATATATATATATATATATATATATATATATATATAGTTTTGTTTTTGTTTTTGTTTTTTGAGACAGGGTTTCTCTGTATAGCACTGGCTGTCCTGCAACTCACTTTGTAGATCAGGCTGGCCTCGAACTCAGAAATCCGCCTGCCTCTGCCTCCTGAGGCGTGTGCCACCACGCCCGGCTTACTCTTATTTTTTTAAGGAAACTATATGTAAACTGTACTTATACAAAATTTTGATGAAAGGAAGAGAAAGGAAGAAATATTTTCAAACCAGAACTATCAAGGACAGTGGGAGATAAGAACACTAGTGCGATTAGTAATATATACGCATACACAGATGCCCATATTGTGATGGGTCTCAGTTATCATTTGTTTATTATATCTGTGGTAATATAACTAAATAAGCACACAGAGCTTTTGAAAATTTGTACTATGTGCATTTTTTAAAACAAAATAGCTAGTATGAACTTCTTTTTTTTTTTTTTTTTGGTTTTTCAAGACAGGGTTTCTCTGTATAGCCCTGGCTGTCCTGGAACTCACTTTGTAGACCAGGCTGGCCTCAAACACAGAAATCCGCCTGCCTCTGCCTCCCAAGTGCTGGGATTAATTCATTTTTTTTTAACCTGGTTGATTGGCTGACAGCACCAGTGCCTGAGCCTTAGAACACCTAAGCTCTGGAATGGTTTTTTGTTGTTTGTTTTGTTTTTATAGAAAAAGCCATAGGAAGAGTTGGGAAGTTTGAGTTCTCATCCTCCTTGGGTCTCTTGCTTTCTCACTTGGATAATCTCAAGGTCTCCAACTTGCTTAATCTACTCAAGTCTAATGTTCTCGTCTACTAAGAAGGGCCAGAAGGTCACCAGTGACTCTCCTTCTGGACTCATAAACTATCTGTCCGTATTCAGGTCACCAACTGGATGTGGTGTCAGCACAGACAAAACTATGTGTCTCTTACCTAAGAAGAGTAAAAGTCTTCCAAAAACTTCTATACGATGATATTCAACAAATCTACCAAGTGAACAAGTTATAAAAAGAGAGCACCCAAGCATCACTCGGAGTTTCTACAAAGCTATATATGATGGTTTAAAAAAAAAAAAAAAAAAAAAAAAGAACCCAAACCACACACTGCTAAGTCATGAAGCTGAGAGACCAAGGGAACGCGACAGAAACATCATGAAGGTTTAGGTTACAGCACTGAAGAAAATGGCAGCACATCAGCTGTCCTTTCAAACAGGGATAATAACACAAGGACAGGCTCTAAGCAGACTTTAAATGCACAGTCAAACTGTTGCCACCAAGGAGAAGTGACTCATTACAAGGGAACATACATAAACAAACAAACAAACAAACAATAGGATTTCTCAGAAAACATGGAGGCTAGAAAAAAGTGGGTCAACCATTGGTTGCCTATAAGAATTTGGTATAGACTCCATTGCTGAAGACACAGGTCACAAGACAGAGAAATCATGCTGGTGCTAACATAGAAATGTCTCTGCTAGCTATGCAGTGACATAGAAAGAAGACATCAGCAGTATCACCTGCTGTGAGCCCTGTGAACTGTAATAGTGACTAGCTTGTTAAAGTATGCATGTCACTGCAATAGTGGCATGAATGCTGGGGTAACAACCAACCACTTTCTCATTAGATTGAGAAATACAATCAACAAGAGGGAACTAGTGTCTAGAATCATAAACTGGGCCAACAACCTATGGCTAGGGATGCCCTAGGCCCTAGGAAAGAAGTTGTTGTTGTTGTTGTTATTTTATATTATTTTGCTAGATTACTGCAGCTCTCAGCTCTCATCAGAGATGCTTCTCTCTGCTTGAAAGCCTTGTCTAACCTAAATCAGCCCCAAAGTTCCACTTCCAAATCCCATACCTGCTTTCATCCCTCGCAGTGAGAATTACATTCCAAAATGTGTTTTCTGGGAACATTCAAGCAAATCAAAAAGAAATGGCAAAGATTAGGGAAGAAGCGAGGGAAGAGACCAAAAAGCAGAGCACTCAGACAGACATGAGCATGGCGCAGACCTCCACCTGACCCTGGCTATGTGGCCAGTGTCTAAAACAGCGGTCACCCACAGCTGATGGCCATGTGGTAATGCTGGAGGACACACAATTACAAAAGCAATACTACAGTTTGTCCGATAGTCAAAAGGAGGCAAACGCCTGTCATCCCCTGCATGTGGCAGGTAAGGGAGAAGGACTGGGGCTTCAAGGTCATTCTGAGATGCATGGTTAAAAAAAATTAAAAAGAGACAAATTAATGATCCAGCAAACCCGTGCCGGGTAAATATCTAGTGGCACCATGTCAAAGAGATGGCTATACTTCTGTGTTAATTGTTACAGTATTCACAACAGCCAAGATATGAAATTAACATGGTTATCAACAAATAGATAAAGAAAATAAGACACATACTTAAGATGGAAGACTACTCAGTGTTTAAAAAGGAAATCCTGTGGCCATAACAGAGTGGATGAACCTGGTAGGTACCCAGCGCAATAATAGACATGAAATGATAGACACCTGCCACTCATGTCAATGTAAGCTCCATTGAAGGACACAGAAGCAGAAAATACAACAGTGGTTCCCAGGGGCTGAGATGGTAGAGAGGGGGGTGGGGATTAAGGTTGTCAAACACACAACCATTCAATTAAATCAGCAGAGGAAGTTAAAGAGCCCTCCTGCTCCACACAGCAACTGTAGCTCTGAACAAGGCACTGTGCACTTGCGGAGTGCCAAGGTAGTCCACAGCATTTCTGCCACACAATAAGCAAAGGAGGTCATGTATATGCTAATTAGTTTGGCTAGGCCACTGCACAGCACATACATATTTCAAAACTCACCTTGTCCTCCTTAAGTATGATTTTATGTCAATTTCAAAAAGAAATAATAAAATTAAAAATAACACCACAAACCAACATCTCTTATAAATATAAATGGAATTTCTGAACCAAATACCAATAAGATCCTGGCTGAATCCAGCAATATACATAAAAGATTGCCAACCTTGATCAGGTGTCATTGTACCCTAGGAACACAAGGCCTGTTTAACACCAAAAGACGGTCAACACAGCACATCATATTAACAGAATAAAGAAGCCACACGATCACCTCTGTGAACACAGAAAAGCATTTGACAAAACAGCCGTAGTGAGTTCAAAAAGAAAAAATAAATTCATTTAACCAACTGGCTGGAAATGAGGACGTGGCTAACTGGTGAGGGACAGCTGTGGAGCAATGGCTGTCGTCACAACCGACAACAGAAGGGAGGCAGAGGAAAACGACCTCTGTGTGGATGGCAGGTCTTACACATGGATATGTCAGATTATTCTGTGTATGCATATATACGTGAGCATGCACGTAACATGAAAATCTAACAAAACAAGGCACAGAGCTAATGAACACTGTCACAAACACCAGCTACATGTCTATACATTAGAAATAAACAGTCCACGAGGGAAAATAGGAAAACTCTCACACTTAGAATAAAATAAAAAATAAAATGCTAAAGAGCGGAGCTGGGGATGTGGTCTCAGTAGAGCACATACTTAGCAAGCATGCCTGATGCCCCAGGTTTCACACCCAGTAGCACAAAGTAAATAAATGAATAAGTGTAACCCAAAGGCCTGTGCACAAACACTACTGGAAGAAATCATTAAAGATCTCCTGCTATGTTCACAAACTGAGAAATCACACTGAAGGACACCACCCAGTGCAAACACACATCAGAACTCCCAGCTGAGTTCTTTGCAGAAATTGGCAGGTTGATCCTAAAAATCATATGGAAATGCAAAGACCTAGCTCATCCAAAAAATATCTTTGAAGTAAAGAAGCTAACCTGTGGGCCTCACACTTCCCATTTCAAAACTCACCACCGTGTTATGGCAATTCAGGGACCAAGGTCCTAACATACAGTGGCCGTGGAGGTCCAGAGAATAAACTAGAAGTTATTTACATAGCTATAGTCAACTGACTTGAAAAAAGCTGCAAGGAAAAGCTGAAATGGAAACACAGTGGTCAAGTCACACATGCAACTGGGAAAAGCAGATCTTTCCATGTGAAAGAGTGAAGCCGGACAGACTCCAAGGTCGTGCCATATGTCACTCAAAATGTACCCCAGAATGTTAAATGAAAACATGAGTATATGTCTCTGGAATTTTGATTCTGATGATTTCTGATGGTCCTTCCAAAAGAGCTAGCCAACAAAAGAGAAGGGGACAGGAGTGGGTGGGGGAGGGAGAGAGAATGAGGATAAGGAGGGGAGAAGATTTTTTTCCCTCTGGAAGGAAGCAAAAGGATAACCTAAAGAACAGGAAAATGTTTACAAATCACTATCTGATAAAGGTCAGGTTCAGAATATGGGCTCCGTTAGGGGTGGAGGGGGCTTTTGTTTTGTTTTTCAGTCTTCAGATCCTACAATAAGCTCCTGGGGAGATGGCTTGGCCCCTGAGAGACTACTCATTGATCTTGCAGAGGACCTGAGTTCAGTTTCCAGAATCCACATGGGGTGGCTCAAAACCACCTATAACTCTATCTCTGGGGGCTCAGATGCCCTCTTTTGGCTTCCATGGGCACTGCACATGCACACATGTGTACACACACATACACTTTAAAAAAAAGTCTTTAAAAATTTAAACAAGCTGGGCATGATGGCGCACGCCTTTAATCCCAGCACTCGGGAGGCAGAGGCAGGCGGATTTCTGAGTTCGAGGCCAACCTGGTCTACAAAGTGAGTTCCAGGACAGCTAGGGCTACAAAGAGAACCCTGTCTCCAAAAACAAAAACAAAAACAAAAACAAAAAAATTTAAACAAAAATTTTTTTGAGCCAGCCCTTCCACTCTAGATAACACCTCAAGAGAACTTTAAAGCTCATCTGTACAAAAACTTGGCACAGATGTTTGTTTGTAGCTGTACTGTTCACATCAGCTGGGGTAAGGACAACTCAAGCAGCTATAAGCTAACCATGTATGATGGAAACACATGGTGGAAACACATGGTGGAAGAGTATTCAGCAATGAAAAAGAATGGGTGAGACATGGATATAAGGCTGAGCAAAAAAAAAAAAAAAAAAAAAAAAAAAAAAAAAAAAAAAAAAAAAAAAAAAAAAAAAAAAAAAAAAAAAAAAAAAAAAAAAGCCAGGAATGAAGGTTCACATATTATACAGCTCTGCTTATATGAAAAGTCCATGATGGGCAAATGTGTAGACAGAGGGAAAAGCTTCATGGTTGCCAGGGTCAGGCCAGAAGGAAGAATGAGCCACTATGAGTGTGTTTGGAGTCAGGACACAAGCAGAGGAGTGAGCTAAAAGCCACGGTTGAACACGAGCACACAGTAAGTTCTATGTGTGGCCTCTATCTTGCACTTTAAAAATGTTCCATCCATCTTCAATGTCTACATGTGCTTTGACTGGTCACTTAATAGCCCTGGTGGCACTTTTGGCCTGTTGCACAGAGAACATACCAAACACCAGATAAGCCTCTAGAATCTAACCCAGGGATCTGCCCAGCAGCTCTTGTTCCCGTTGCTGCTTTACTCTTAGCTTGGTCACAGCTGACTCCAGTGCTCCCAGCTCCATCCACACCAGGCCCAGCTCTTTAGAGAACACCTGCTCTTGCCTACCACGCAATAATGAAGTCAAACTGTTGGCAGCCAGCATCTCTTACTTACCATTTCCTCTCTTCCCAGAAAACCTCACTCTCTCCAAACACAGCATCCTGGGAGCTCCTCGAGCTTCCTCAGTCCTGACCCACACTTAACTTAGCTACAGAACCTCTCATCTCTGCGGCTACTGAGTTTTTCATCCTAGCTTTCTGTTTAGACAGAACTCTGTCCTCCATACAGTATGGAATATGGAGCACCTGGACTGTGCAAAAATAAACCCCGCCCCTAATTTACATATAACTTCCTGGTGGCTGTGAAGCCTTTTGATCCAGCTGTCAGACAGAAAGAGAAACCCTACAGAAAGCCACAGAATCCAGCAGTTGTTCAGGCCACAAGGCTGGTGTCTCAGCTGGCCTTCAGTATATGTCAGAAACCCAAAGAAGTAGACTCTAATGCCAATGAAGGAATGGACTTGCCAGCAAGAACAAGCAGGCAGAAAGAGGTTTCTTTCTTCCTTTTTTAAAGGCTGACACAAGGAGGTGTGGTCCAAATATCAGGAGACTCTTTCCACTTCAAATAATCCAGATTTAAGGTGGGTCTTCCTACCTCAAGTGATCTACCTAACTAAACATCCCTCACAGGTACGCCCAGTGACTTGGGCTTATAGTTAATTCCAGATGTAGCCAAGTTAACAACCAAGAATAGCCATCACGATGATGTACAGAAAATTCTTTTAGCTCACTTCTTTGTACCATAGATTCGTTTTTAAAGAAATGCTTATATTAAACATACAACATCATTTGCCAGAAGTAACAAATCCATTAGCAAAGATGCCATCAAATTTACCAGATGGAAAGCTATCTATCTGTAAGCCCAAGGCCTTCTGTTACAGAAAGATGAGCAAGCATAGAAGAAAAGGTTAAACTCAGCCCAGCAGTGGGCAGATTTCTTCATCCTGATGGAATCAGAAGGGCTGAGGATGGTTGGGAAGAGGTGGCCTCCTCCTTGTGCTTTAGTGATAGTTGATGCCTCACCCTCACCACACTGTGTGGTTATACCAATCCATGGTAAAAACAGGCAAAAAAAAAAAATCCAACAAGAACTTAAATTTGCTTAACATCAACCATACACCATGCTCTACCCCAGAATCCTCCTTCAGCATTTCCATCTTCCTGATAACACTTCCAGCTCATAATAGATATATCATTTGTATGCCATGTCTGTATGTGTGTGTGTTTTGTTGGATGTGTGTGTGTGTGTGTGTGTGTGTGTGTGTGTGTTGCTGGATGGGTGTGTGTATTTATCCTGGGTGTGTGTATATGTGTGTATGTGTTTTGCTGGATGTGTGTGGTATTTATCCTGTGTGTGTGTATGGGTATATGTCCTGGGTATGTGTGCTGTATATATGAATGTGTATACATATGCTAGGGGTGTGTGTGTGTGTGTGTGTGTGTGTGTGTGCTGGATATTTGTTCACATCCCTATGTTTAAATGTCTTTGTGGGGAGATTCTGGTGTGGGAGTACATGTATACTTGCACGTGGAAGTCAGAGGACAGTCTTAGGTGTCATTCTATAACAAGACCCTACACCTTAGAACAACTGACTCCATAATAGGAGCTCCATTCAGGCACTAAAACTCAGCACGTAGATAGCACCACCTGCCAAAACAAAGATAAAGACCTAATTCATCAAAGTACATAGTTCTGGAAAAGTGTCTCTGAATGTACAATCTTGATTTTTGGCTTATAAACTTTTGCTTCTGGCTGTTTCTGCTAACTGATGTATATCAACCCAGGATATAGTTTTGTGCTTAGAAGCTCACCCTGAGAAAGGCACAGGGCTACACTGGGATCTTGAACACCAAGCTAAGACTTTCCATTGACTTAAACCCATGATGGAGAGGTCTTCTCTGGATAGATAATCCATAACATTCCCTAGGGCACCTTTCATTGACTTGGAGCTTCCCCCAGTGAGTTGGGCTAGCTGGCCTGTGAGCTCCTCCTCTTTCTACCTCCCATCTCAACATCTCCAAGATTGCTATCAACACACCTAACTTGTCCTGTGAGTTCTAGGGAACCTGACATCTGATCCTCACACTGTGAGGCAAGTGCTTTTCCATACAAACTGTCATCCAGGTCTCATAAAGATACTTCTAACCTCACTTCAGACCAGGCAGCCCTGCCCAACCTGGCCAAGGTTGTCTAACTCACCAGAGCAGCAGCATTGACAAGTGGACCTGATAGCAGGCAGTCCACCTCCAGGCTGCGTACTCTGCCTCCTATGGGATGTTGTCTTGGAAAGTGTCTGCTGAGACTTGCTTCCTGATCTAAAGGAAGGGTGGAACAAGGCAGTGGGGCAAGGATACGGGTACCAGGTCCTGGCTGAGCCTGGATGGCTAGTTGCCATTTGCTGTGGACAGCAGAGGTTGTAGGACAAGAGCAAGCTCCTGGCTCAGGCTTCTGGCCAGCGAGCTGCAACCTTAAGGACAAGAACAGGCCAGTCATAGGAAGCCTCCTCTGAGGCAGAGAGAGCTGGAAACCAGCCTTAGAACTCTATAAGAAAGCAGAAAAGGAACTGGGGCACTCCGGAGGAACAGCACCTCAAAACAGCGAGGTCCTTTTCAGTTCCCAGGGGCACCCAAGATGCCTATAGGCTTCTTGCCTTTCAGGGATACAGAACCTGGCTGCACCTTGTCCTAAATCCCCTTCTTTTCATTTCTAAACACTAGGGCAGGACTGGCACCTAAGTCTCAGAAAATGTATTTTAAAATTTAAATTAAGCAATACATTGCAGTACTATGTCCAAGCTTCTGACAATTGGGAAACATCTTCAATAGAGACATGGCTAATCCACAGACATCAAAACCATTTTACTGACTCCAATTGTCTGAAGTCATTGTTTGGGATTCAGTTTGGGGGAGTACAGCAGAGAAAACTGTCAGGATCAAAGGGGTAAAAGCCTCAAAGAAAATACCCTTTGCATGGTTAAAAAGAACGACTCAAAAATAAATAAATAACCAGTCAGGAACCACTCGATTTGATATTTAACTCGGGCTTTGCTAAATAAGCAGAAAAGTACACGTTGTAGGTTTGTGTGATTCCTTCTTGAAGAAATGTGATTTCTTATTTCCCCAGAGAGAAGCTTCAGGAATGCCAGCAGGCTTCTCTGGTATCAAATGTTTCCCAGTTACTGTGAGTAAATTATATTTGGATCAAAATCAGATGGATTAAACTTAAAATACCCATGAGATTTTCAAAACGACAAGGAATTATGTCATGTGCCCCCCAAACAGCGCTGCCATGTAAGAGCCCTTTGGCAGTGTCTCTGTGAGGGAACCTCAGCAGGGAATCAAGACTCACCTGAGTTTGCCAGTTTCCTAAACCCAAAGTAACTCACAGTAAGACTCAACTGTTGCTTGTGGCTACTAAGATAAAAGTCTGCAATCTTTGGTGTCTTTTAAAATTTTCAAAGTAATTCTGATATTCAGGTACAGAATGGGGGGTTGGTGGGGTTGATCACTTTCAAATTTTCAGGGAGAAACCCTGGTTTTTGTTTCTAATCTGCAAAGCCTCCTGGGAATTGAAATATCAGCCAGGGAGATAAACCGTAATCAAAAGCACACTGTAACTCACACTGGGTCAAAGTCACCATGAGGCTGTGGCTTGGCTGACTCCCTGCCTACACTGCATCTCTCTCAGTGGGGGGCGAGGGGGGGGCGGTGAGAAGCAGACACCACTGCCTTCACAGAAGGCAGCAGTAGCTATGCTGTGACAGTCTCTAGGTACACCTGCACACCTGCCAGGAGCCAGGCCCCAAGCTGAGCTCTCTCCTACTTCGTGGGTCACACAAAACACCCACAGGAAGCTGTTGCCACTGTCTGCAGTTCAGAGAGGAGAAATTGAGGCAGTTTCATCCAAGGTCATGCTATGGGGCTATGAAGAATGGTCGCCAAGTGCCTGTTCATCCCCTCTTCCCAACTGGAGCACCCACTTCTGAGGCTGGGGAGAGAGAGTCCAGTTAGTAAAGTTCCCACCTTGAAAATGTGAGGAGCTGAGTTCAATCCCCAGAATATATATATATATATATATATATATATATATATATATATATATATATATATATATTTTTTTTTTTTTTTTTAAAGGTCTAGCATGGTGACCATGATCTCAGTGCTAGAGGGGATGGAGGCTAGAGATAATTGGATCCCTGAGCTTGCTGGCCAGCTAGGCCATCTCCAAACCAGCAAGAGACCCTGTCTCAAACAAAAAGAAAAAGATAGATGCACCTAAGAAATGACATCTGTATACATGTGCACACACCTGCACACACTTGCACACATGTACACACACACATAATACAAAGGAACCCACTTCCGAGCATCACTGCCTATATGGACCAGCCACTACATGTGGTCATGACAAGTCCTGCAGAGCCTTGAGCAGGCACAGCTTCTCAACATTACAGGCTGCATCTGCAGGAGAAATGAGTTGAGCATCTCATCTCCTATCTCCGTACTGAGTCAAGAGAAGAAAGTGGGGGCCCTGGGGAGAAGCCTGTGAGCAGCACTCAAGGAGCCAGCAATTGCAATAAATTCAGGGGCTCATATTGCTATGTGGTCTCCATGGCAGTTACGTGACTGCTGATAAGCTTGCAAAGGTTCTGTGCGGAACTTGTTAAATCATAAAATCATCTCTTGATTCTCAATCATAAAACAATGTCTATTTTATGTTAACACAACCTTGGGGAGACTGCAGACAACTGCAGACCTTTTTAAAGATACTTTCTGCAGTCTTCCTGGGGGCAATTTCCTGCACCCACTGGTATGCTTCCATATTTGTAGGAAGACACACCCTCGCCAAATAGTAAACACAAACTGTATCACAGAGGCTAAGAGCTCAGAGCAAGCCAACCACTGAGCACACGCAAGCAGCTAGAGTCAAGATCAAGTATCTAAAATTGGATAGCTTGCACTACATGGGGAGCTGAAAACAGGGCACCCTGTCTGTGGTGATTCATTAGTACTAATAATTATTGACCTATGCATACAAAAAAGGATTTTATTGAACAAACAACTCCCAAACAGCATCCCAGAGTCTAAGCATAGTTGTTCTCGCTTTCATTTAATTCGTGGGTACTTTATAATCTGACCAAGAAGAGGCACATGAGAGATCCCAACAAACGAGGCCTCTACAGACTTAGAAAATTAAGATTGCACATATGTGTGCAAGCTAAGTCACTGTGTAACAGACGTCAAGCTGAGGTAAGATAATGACACAGGACATCTCAAACAATAGAGCTATGGGGAGAGGGGGCAGTGTAGACCATAAGAGAGGATCTAGCAGGCTGGAGAAGAAAAGATGCCATTGTTGATGGAGGAGCCTGGAGTCATAGGAACATGAGAGCTGAGGAAAGGGTGTCCTGGAGCCAGGTGTGGGGAACAGACCAACAAGCTGCAATGACACGTGTGTGGAGATGCCAGACTGAGCATCTCTGCCAATGAGCATCCAAGAAGCCCAAACTGCAATGCTTCCTATTCCGGTGACTGAGCATGCTCACTCATTTCCTAACTTTGGATCAGTGCATCTGGCTCCTAGTCTTCAGGCAAAGCAAGAAACTCATCAAAGCTGAACTGACTGTCATTCCCTTAAAGAGGGGGAAAGCAACCAAGATATAATAAATAATTTTTTTGTTTGTTTGTTTGTTTTTGGTTTTTTTGAGACAGGGTTTCTCTGTATAGCCCTGGCTGTCCTGGAACTCACTCTGTAGACCAGGCTGGCCTCGAACTCAGAAATCCGCCTGCCTCTGCCTCCCAAGTGCTGGGATTAAAGGCGTGCGCCACCATGCCCGGCATTAATAAATAATATTTAACAAATCCATGCCTATAGAACTCTGGGCCACTGGACCCCTTTCCGGCCACCAGAGTAACATGTCTTTTCCATCTTCAAGCACTCTGAAAGACAGCAACGCAGACAGACAGTGAGCTGAGCACAGTGACTTGTCTAGGGTAATAGTCAGGTACAGTGTTAATAAGAGTTTTTATGTGGTAACTACCCAACATGCAGTAGAAATGGGAAGGAGGTGCCTTGGGAGGCAGCTGCACCTCCATCCATCTCCCTACTTCCCTTGGAGGCTACAGCCTGCCAATGACTTGGGTTCTAGGTCTTAGCAAAGTGACATGTGGAAGGAGCTACCTAACACCAAGTGAGGAAATAACTGACCACAAAGACAGGGGAGAAACAGAATGAGTTTCTGAAACTGTAAAGGTCTTCAAAAGTCCTTTTCTGCAGAAGCCTAAATGATAAATGCCCCAGCTCAGGCTTTTAGAGTCAAAAGCTACTCGGTTCTGTCATTAGATTTCAGAAACAGGCATAGAAAACAACAACAGCAGCAAACAAACAAACAAACAAAATCAAGCATGCATGTGTTTCAATATAGCTCCCCTAATAAAAAGATGGTAGAAGACGCATATAGGAAAGACTCCCAGGAGGATGGTGGGAGAATGGAATGACTGCAAGAAGCTGGAGCCACAGCGTGCTTAATGGCACCTTAGAGATGACCTGACCTCTTGGTGCCTAAGACTGGAGAAAGAGACAGTATTAGAAGTTTCATCATTGTAATAATGCAAGGAAAAGAAACAAAGGGTACACAGATTAAAAAACGTATTTCCAAATGACATGTTATCTGTGTAGAAAATGCCAAGAAGTCTGTAAAAATAATTTTTTAAAAAATTCTAGAACTAATCTGAGAGGCCAGTGAGGCTGAAGGCCCAATGTCCTCCACCTCAGCATCCAAAAACTCCTGTGTAGCATATACGCTAACATGAATACATGAAGACCAAAATGAAAGACACTTCAAAGAGTATGCAAAAGTTAAATTTGAACTTAACAAACACATTGAGTTCTATGCACTGGAAATCACAAAAACTGAAAACCAAGCCAAACTTAAATGAACATGAGACAAGCTGTGGCCCTAGACTGGAGGACCCGATATAGTAATCAATTCTCTCCTAATTGATTTCTAGTTCTAATGAAATTCCTAACACAGATTTTCTGTAGGCATGGGCAAGATTACTCTAAATTTTATACAGAAAGCACAGGCCTTATATTAAACAAATTATAATAAAGTGGAAAGAGCCATTCTACCCTGCATTAAAGCCATCTATAGTTACAGTAACAGAAACAGCTGGCACTGACAGGGACACACAGTGCAGTGCAGAGGAATAAAAACCAACAAACAGATCCTCACACGATGGCCATGTGGCTTGTGACAGTTATTTTTAAAACAGAATCTAGCTATGTAGCCCAGGCTGACCTGCACTCACTATGTAGCTAGCCTAGGCTGGCCTTGAACTTTCAATCCTCCTGCTCCTGCCTCCAGCATGCTAGAGTTATAGGCATGTGCTTCCTATATATATAATTTTGAAACAAACAGAAAAACAAATCAACAGAGATGCATTCAACAAATACTGATATACACTTGAATATTCACGGGTCAAACAAAACTGTTGAGAAAGGAAGTGTCCTGTACCCAGCCAGTCACCCCACGGTGCTCCCTAAGGACAGACCCAGCCAGTCACCCCACGGTGCTCCCTAAGGACAGACCCGGGGCCTGAAATTCTTCTACCTACACAGGCTGTGCCAGGATCTGCTACAGCTTCCCATGACGCAAGTTCAGCATGGACTCTTTTGTTTTGCTTGAGTAAGTGTGTCCCATGACACCTGACCAACCCTACTATCTGTCACCCACCAGAAAGGGACACACAGCCTTTTCACTGCAGCATGAAAATGAAGTTCATAAGCAAACTGCCCTGTGGGGGAAGCCAGGGAAAACAGACTGGCAATGGAGACATATATGCTCCTGAAACTGATCTTGCTATATCTCTGCTCCATAGAAAAGGGTATTATCCTACCTATAGATTAACTGTTGTATTTTACTTAGTAAGTGTGATACTAATTCGTAATAAGCAGTGTTCGGATGTGTTTTGCTAGTGGTGGGCATGGTGGTGATCTTTCCTGTCTCCCAAGAAACTGGGGTCCTCACCTGAGGTTGACAGCAAGTTTGCACTGTTCTGCTTAATAACATAAGCCCCAACTTCAACTCTAGCCTGAAACAAAATCAAGTCAGAATGCATCATGCCTTAAATACAAATATAAAACTAGAAAAAGTTTAGAAGTGATGCACAGAAGATCTTTGGGGTCGAGGCAAGGCAGAGTTCTTAGGATTGACACCAAAAGCATACACCAAACTGGAATTCATCAAAACCACAAGTCCTGCTGCAAATAACCGTAATAAAAAAAAAAAAAAAACAAAAAAACCAAGGCAAGTTACAGTCTCCTGGAATGCCAACCTTCTCACATGGCGGTGTGACATCATGTACACACGTATCAAGCCACATTACCAGCACCCTGGGATGCAAGTGGCTCACAGGCCACAGGTTGAGTATGCCTGGTAGAAGAAACACATGCAAAAGCCACCTGTATGACAAAGAACTAATAACTTAGAATGCATTCCCGAACTAGGACAATTACTCAATAAGGAATGCTCAGTACTGCACCAAAGACATGTCACTGAAGTCAATCTATAAATGACAATTCCTAATCTTCTGAAAAAAGTGAACAATGACATCACGTTCTGCCAGATACGGAAGCAAATCCATGTAGCTTCTTAGAAGGGCCACAAAGCTAGAGGAGGAGAAAGAAGAGGAGGGAGAGAAGAAGGAAGAAAAGGGAGGGGAGGAAGATGAGATCTTTATGTTTCCTTTTGTCTGTAATGGAGTCTACACCACCACTTTTCCATCCAGCCAGCTGTCCCTGAACAAAGCTTCCCCTTGTGGAATCTGCAGCCGTTTGCATGAGGTGGTCCTAGGTCCTGTACCGCCTGTATCTGTGCCTGAAGTCCACCTTGCCTTACTGCCCATGGCTGGCAACCCACAGTCCCAAGTGGGTGCAGGAGCCAGGCAGCTCTACTCAGGCTGGTACACACATCTCAGTGTGCAGGAGTGAGTGTGAGCTGTACTCACACCTAACACAAGGCTGGCTGCTAAGTCCCATGGCTAGTATGAAACACTTCTTTTGGAGAGAGAAGGCCATGCAAATGTTGTTGTTGTTGTTGTTGTTGTTGTTGGGTTGACTGGTTGGTTGGTATTTTCATGGGGGGAGGGAGGATAGGGGGTATACTGGCCAAGCAGGCAGTGCTACTCCACAAACTCTAACCTGGTTTCTTCTCAGTACATTCAAGATTCTTTAATTGGGCTTCATTTCTCTGGCTGTGAATTCCCTCAAACATTTTATTTCCATGAGGCTTCCCTTCGAGTAACATCTCTCCAAACATCCTTTTTTCTTCCCCAGTGGGCTAAAGAATAACCAATGTCATTATTTGTAGGGTTAATGGGGGGTCCCATGGCTGCTTCCGCCACAGGGCTCAGCTGCACAGGGAGACAGGATGTGGGAATTTTGACTTCACTTACCCCACACTGTCACTGGGCCAGTGTCAGGCCTTAGGGCAGCCCTGAGATACTCCATTGTGGGGAGCACAGTCTGAGGCAAGAGACAACCAGAGCTGGCTTGAGGGTCCCACAGGGAGGTGGGGTTGAGGGGGGTGGGGTGGCAGTTGGTTTAAGCTGGGCTTGGTGGCAGCCATGGCTGGGAGTGTAGAGAGGCCTTCTTTGGGAGATTAGATGGCAGCTCTATAGGTGAAGGCCTTCTCTATGGCTCCTCATGGTGGATCTCAATGAAAAAAGACAGTCCATAGTTTTAAGGCATTTATTGTCATGGTGGAAAGTAGATGAGTGAAACCATCCCCCACTTCTCAAGGTGGGCATGAGGTTAAATACCTTTTGCAGGTAGGAGTGTTTGGGAAGGAGAGTTTATTGGCTAAGTTTCCAAGCCTTTAGGTACCGCATTAAAATGAAGATCTGTCTTTAGCTTATGTGACCTGTGACCTTCTACATGTGGAAGGGCTTGGAGTGTTGCCCTTACATGACTGAGGACCACAAATCTTTGGAGGGCTGTGGCCTCATTCCTTCTGTCCCTTCAGGATCACTGGGGTTTCTAGCCTTAGCTCAAAAAGGAACCAGGATACCTTTCACAGCCCACAGCCTCACACTCATTTGAACAATACTTTTCTTAACTTTTAGTATTGCATTTGACCCAAGCAATCTATCAATTACCGGATAGTACATATATTTTTAATCAAAAGTAAAATATGAAAAACTTACAAAGGCTCATGCAACACTGACATCCAGGCAGCCATGTAAGCCACGAAAGCCAGGCAGCCATGTAAGAATTCCAGTAAATGGCCACTTTCCTGATTGGACTTGGGATAGCAGGGGAAGGTTTCAGCGTTTCAGGAGTACTGGAGGGGAGCGTTAGCTAGCAGGGAAGGTTTAGGCGTGCCTAGCCTTTGAGCAAGTCACAGCATGTCAAAAATCAACTGGCGCACATGCATATGTGTGTGCATGTTTGTGTGTGTGTGTGTCTGTGTCTGTGTGTGTGTGTGTGTGTGTGTGTGTGTGTGTCTTTTATTTGTGAATCCAGATTACTCCTGGGTGGGTGTACATGTGCAACCTGCCGGGAGCCAAAGCAGCATAGTTAAATTTTCTACTACTGTGGCTCATAACTATAATACCAGTCAGTACTGGGGAGCCGGAGGCAGGAGGATCATTGTGAGTTCAAGACTAGCCTGAGCTACACAGTAAGTCTGAGTTCAGTCTAGGCAACAGGGTAAGTCTGTCCCCACCACCAAAATTAAATAAATATAAAAAGAGAGAAGAAAGGAGAGCCTAGTAGGGAGGTCATAGAAAGCCCATTTCTTCCTCACGCTGGTAATGACTTTATTGCCTCTCATGGCAAGCCCAGCTTACAAAGGAGATTTTCACCTGACCCCATATCAAGTAGCATAAGCCAACACTGTCATACATTTTACGAAAGGGAAAGTGTTTGCATAGAGCATCCAGTAAGTCAGTAGCTGGAAGCCAAAGGTCTGTTTCTGCCAGCAGGGTACTGTCAGCAGCCTAGGGTTCAGAAAATACATGGACAAATATATCTAAGACTGAATGCAAAACATGGGGCAGAAAGGCTATTCTTCTCCACAAAGAGAAACACCAGAAGAAGGGCCAGTAAGAGAGATGGAGATGCTAGACACACACACAGCCCCTCCTGTGAAAGGGAAAGTGGGTTCTATTACTGAGTGTGGAGACATATCAGCACCCACATATCCTGTTATAGCAAGACCAGCACATCCTGTGAGTGTTGGGAAACAGAAAAGCAGTGTTCACATGATGCCATGTAGACTTCCAGAGCCACCAAAGGTGAGGATGACTGATGGCATGAAACAGTCAGGCATCAGGGAAAAGATGAAAAAGCAGAGGACAGGGAAGGGCGATGTAGCCACACTCCCAGCTTCCTACCAGCATTTAGATTGAAACATGATAAGGAGATGAACATAAAACAAGAAGACCAAACTGCAGTATGCTGACACCCCTCTGCTTGCTGGGAATCCCACAGTGCTCAACCTCTAAATAAGCATGGAAGAGCCTGCCCCATGAAGCCAATCCTGGGCTAATTTCCTGAGCTAGGGAAGGGGATATGGAGGCCAATAAATGCCATTGTGTCACAGGGAAAGTGGCATGGTCCATTCCTACTGGGGATATTTCCCCTCTAGCTGCAGAAATTCCATGTACCCAGTAATGTTTTCAGATGTGATATAAAATCCAGTACCACAGAGCTCAGCAACTTGACACCCTGTCTGTCCAGACTTTTTTTCAGTCCTGTTTTCAACATTGTGTACTGTGGCAGGTGTGAGTGTACAAGCATAACATGTATGTGTAGGTATAGCTACAGGCATGTGCATGTGAGGGACAGAGGACATGAGTGTGCAAACATAGCATTTATGTGCAGGTGCAGCTGCAGGTGTGTGCATGTGCATGTGGGGACCAGAGGACATGAGTGTGCAGGCATAGCATTTATGTGCAGATCCAGCTGCAGGTGTGCGTGTGTGCATGTGGGGACCAGAGGACAATATCAACAACAACATCAGATGGGTTCCTCTATGATCTCCATCTTGTTTTGGGGAACAGAATATTTCACTAAACATGGAGTTCATTGATTGGCTACCCTGCTGGCCTTCAAGCCCTCAGGATCCTCCTGTATCCACTTCTCAAGTGCTGGGATTATATGTGTGCAAAGCCACATCCAGCTTTTCACACTGGTGCTGGAGATCTGAACTCATGCCCTCACGCTTGTGTAGCGAGCACCTTACCCACTGTGCCATTTCTTGACTACCTGCTAGTCACAACAAATGATATGTCTCATGTCTGTGCTTATTATACCTCACACTGTTCCCGATGGCCCCTCACACACAGCATGCTATCCAACAAATAATCGTGGTCCCAGGCCCAAGCAGTTAGACAACCCCTGCCACTAAGCAGTTTGCTGTCTAGTGCTACAAGTCATACACAGTGGCTACAGTGAGTCTCTGACCCAGAAGGAACTTATGAAGGAGAAAGCAGGAAGAGCATCTTTGAAGAGATTTATAATACCCCTCCCCACCCTCACCACATACTGGCACCCCAGGACCACCTTCTGCAGAATCCAGTATTCCAGCTATTGTCAGATGTTTTAGTTAGCTCAGGGTGGCAGAGAGAAGCTTTCCAAGGGAAACTGGCCAATCACCTACTGGAAGCCCAGTGGAGAGGCAAGAAGAGAGAACACCTCCTCCTCCTCACTGTGCTTGCTAAGCTTGGTCCCTCCTCAAAACCTGTGCCTAGCCTACCGCCTCTTCACCCATCCGGGTTCCCAGAGATCAACAGAGTAGTTCTCACCCTCTCTTCTCCCATGATTTCCCCTTGCCCCACCCCAAGCAGAGATGCAGCTCCAGGCCCATCTGATAGTGCTGAGCACACACATACACACACACACACACACCCTGCTGTAGGAACCTAGAAAGTCTCTGCTCAGGGTTCAAAGATGGGGAACCTACCCTTCATCCTGACCAAAGTAAAGCTTACCATAAGTACGTGTAAAGAAACTGGCTTAGACCCACCACCAGTGCTGGAGCAACAACTTAGAGCACAGACAAGACAAAGAACTGGCTGCACTGGCATCTTTACAACCCAGTGCTCACATGATGGACACATGGAAAGGCCATCTTTTCTGTATTTGTTTTTCAGACATTAACCATTCTCTGCCCGGTGTCTGTAAGTCTGTATCACTGTGTGTCTGGTGTGGGCACCATCCTTTATAATGTATACAGACCTGAGCAGGGAGCACAGGGCTCCCTCCAGGAGTGGCACACAGCCTCTCTCTCTCCGGGAACTCATTACTGCATAGGAAGATAAGGCACAGATTTGGTAACTGGGCGGCAAACATCTAAGTAGCAATGAGAGAGTCGATGGGAACGAGTCTGAAGTAGCTCACAAGGGTCTGTCCAGCGGAGATGAAAGCCGTCACTTCTGCCCTTGGGAGGAGGGGCTGGTTTGCAGGAGGAACGGAATTCAAGCCAGGCAAATTTTGAAGAAAGAGTAAAACTAGGAAGAGTGGGAAATACAGCACTTTACCTATGCAAGCATTTAATGAAGAAATAAATCAAAAGATCAGAGTGGAAATCCACAAGGATATGATCACGTGGGCGACCGCAGAGGCGGAACACTGAATCCTGTCAGGCAGAAGATGGGCTCCGTGGGGGCCTGGTGGGAAAAGAGGCAGGGGAGGGAGGTAAAGTTCAGAAGGTGGGAGGTGGGAAATGCCTTTCCCCAGCGGGGGCGGCAGGGAAACAGAAGGTTCTGGAAGAGAGCGTAAAACAATCTAAGAGCTCTGGGCAGGATGCGAGAAGAAAAATAACAGTTCTGCGTCCTACAATTTAGAAATTAATCACACACTAGGGAATTTTTTTTAAAAGAAGAACAGCTTCCTATCGTTTTCTTTTTTAAAAATCTATGTACACCAGCCACATAAAAGAAACACATAATGCCTTCTACACCACAGTGGAAGGAATCCGTCCCCAAAGGTCCTTCCTTTGTATAAATCATGCCACCACAATCGACGCTTCAATAAAAATGAATATTTATGAAATGTAAAATGACTTGGATTAACTTATTCCAATTTCACCCTCTAAATTTAGAGTTGTTTTTTTTTATCACGCCAAAATGTAGATTTTGATTACAAAAGCAAGTTGGGGGAATATATATACTTGACAAGAAAAAGAGAGCAATTTTTTTTAAGTTGAAGTATGACAAAGGATGACAGAAAGGTGGCTGGTTGGACTAAAAACAGCAGAGACCATTTTCAAAGTAGCTGTTTAATTCAACAACAAAGCCACATTAGACAAAGCAAGTTTTTTAAAACAACACCAAGTGTAAAGCCGAAACAACCAACCATCCGCATCTCATGGCACAGCCCAAATCCAGCCTTTCCTTTCTTGGCTACCCCTCCCAAGCTTCCTCAGGCGTACAGACTGTTAGCTTGCACCTTGTCCACACAGGAGTCAGCACGCTGATCTGACCTGGCCTGTGTAGCTCCTGCATCCTGGCAATCTCTCTGTTCCTAGAGATGCCCCATCTTTTCTGCCTGCCTGCTGCACCCACGAGGCTGACCCATCATTCATTTAACTAGTCCCTGTTGATGGGCACCTGTGACGCTTCCAATCTCCCTGCTGCAGATGAAGCTCCAGCCAACAGCCTGGTGCAGTCCTCATTTGGCGTGTGTGTGAGCAAATCTGGAAGGCAAATTCCCAGAAATTGAATTCCTGAGTTTGAAGGTAAATGTTCATTTAAATTTTTGGTAGATGCAGCCAAATTCCCTTCCATAAGAGTGGAGCCGGCTGACACCATCTAACAACACACAAGAGTGCATGTCTGTCTGTCTCTCTCTCTCTCTCACCCCATCCCCACCCCCCACCCCTGACAGAATGGATTATTGTTTCTGGATTTTTGCCAGTCTGAAAAAGGAAAACTGGTATTTGCATTTCCTCACTGAGTGAACTTGAACATTTTTATGTGTTTAAAAATCAACTATACTTTCTTTGGGGACGAAGTGTTCAAAACCTCTGCCTGATTTGTAATCTCTGCAGCACTTTTCTTATAAAATTCTAGAAGCTTCTAATCTAACGGGGAAACTAGTCCTTGCTTTTTGGTACATGCTGCTGTGCCCTGGGCTGTCTTCTGACTTTGCCTGTGTGTGTGTGTGTGTGTGTGTGTGTGTGTGTGTGTGTGTGTGTGTGTTTAATTATTTAATGTGTATGGGTGTTTTATCTACATGTAGGTCTGTGCACTGTGTACATGCAGTGCCCCCAGATGCCAGAAGAAGGTGTCAGATCCCTTGGAACTGAAGTTGGAAGTGAGTCACAATGTAAGTGCTGGGAACTTAACTTAGGCCCACTGGAAGAACAGCAAGTGCTCTTAATTACTGAGCCATCTCTCTGGCCCCACACAGACTTTTAATTAATCTAGTTACCAGTCTCTTGATTTTCTAGCTGTAGATGCAAAGGCCTTCCTCGCACTACAATTATTTCCCATACTCATTTCATTTTTTCCCATACTCATTTTTTTTCCTCTTAACTGAAGAGAGCCTGGGTGGTATTATATGCTGGTAATCCTGGCACTCAGGAGACTGCAGCGAAGACTAGTGAGAGTTTAAAGCCAGCATGGGTAACACAGTGAGTTCAAAACCAAGCTGGGATGTACATTAAAACTATATCAAAAGCAACATATATACATGCATTCATACATACAACATGGTAAGAGTGTTACATCAGAAAGTCTAGAACATAGTGCATCTACCAGCCCCACTGTGTGACTTTGGTTACGTTATCTGACCTCCTTAGCTTGTTTCCACACACAAAATGGGAATAATGATGGTTAATGCATCATTGCATTGTTGTGAAAAATTAAACGTATTAATGTAGTTTCCTACTGTGCCTGGTGCAGAATACACCAATAAGTGTGGGCTATTACCATCCTGTCTGCTTGGGATTTAACTTTAAGGTATGGGGACTAGAAATAGCATCAGTCTAACCCCACATGGCTCCCTCGCTGCCTCAAATATCAAATTCCCCACAGTCCTGAGGTGCTGCTGCCTTGACAAACATCGCATTCCTGATTCTTCTTGCTTCATTTGCACATCTCTAATGGCCTTATCAGTCTGACGTGCTACCACGTAAGCAGGTACCATATACCAGTTACCCAAGCCTGCTCATGTTTTCATCCATTCGAGGTGGCCCAGAGGAAAGAAACACTAAAAAAGGCTTGAAGGTTTGAATTTTGCCTTCTTGCAGAATGTAAATCTGCCACCAGGCTGCAGCTGATAAAAGGGTACAGCCATCTTAGAGAATACAAAGAGGGAAAGTCTGAAGCTGAGATGACCGGTTTAGCTCCAAAAGCATCTGATGACAGTGCATGGCTGGGGCTAGGCAAAGCAATCCTAAACAGATGGGCCTTGTCATCTAAGAGGGGCCTCCACTGGCCACAGGGCTCTTGAGAGAATGGGGTACAGGTAACAAGACTCAATAGATGATATAGAGACACGAGGAGGGCGGAGGCTGCAATAGAGAAAGATACAACTTTTCAACTAGGAAATATGAAGACTTTCATATTCACCATGGTCACCAAAACTTATAAGACTGAGTGAGGCACAGAGTTGCTGGAACTCAAGGCAACCCTAAGCAATTTCTCTAGCCTCCCTTCTCTCGGTTACTTTAGATCTCTCCCTACCAGAGACCCTCCAGCCTGCCATGTGACTGGAAGACATGACACAAGATGGCCTGCCCATGCTCCCCTTATACTTGACTTTTTAAAAAAATCATTAAGTTTGGAGGCTGTGCAGCTGCGTAACCTATCAGAAGTCTCCCTCCATCTCTGCTGCAGATAACCCCTGGGACGTGCCTGTGGCTCTCACTGTATTTATGGTTCAAAGGAAACTCAGCGTCAAAACCTCCATGATGTATTTAACTGTATTTCTACTTTACACTTAAGGAATGTTTGTTTGAACTGAGCCCCACAAGGTTATTGGCTTAGCAAAATCTCCTAGCCTCTCCTTTCCCCTTTCAAGTCTGAAGAGATCAAGATAAGATATTTCCACTGTCCATAGAAATATCCAGTAGCCTTGTGATTACAGGTCAGGTCAAAGGATCAACGGCCTCCAGGTTCATGATGCCTAACTCCAAACTAGAAAGATACCTAAAAGCCTACAGTGATTGTCAGCTCCTGTCTTAAACCCCTCTCCTCAACCCTCTCTGCCTTAAGATAAATGGAGCCTGAAAAACCAGTTTACCTGGCCACCTTCTTCTGGTTTTGCTAACTTACCAAATAAATCAGCCTCTTTCTCCCCAAACACTCTTTCTAAAATATTCACGTCCCTTTCCAAGCGGAAAGCACATGAACTTCGATTCTGTACTGGGAACAGTGAGAGCCTTTCAGGCATGAATACTCGTAAGAGTGAAGGCTAGAAACATTACCATGGGGCTGACAAGGTAAAAGGGCAACAAGAGCGACAATCCGAATTCAACTCCCGGGTCCTAAGTGGTGCAAGAAAACTGAGTCACACAGGTAATCAGCTGATCTTCCCACGCGCGCCTGGGGCTTAAGGGAGCACGCACATACACCTCTTAGAGGTTTCATGCATAGCACATGGAGTTTCTGCAAACGGGGGAGACAACCCAGCATGCCCTTGAAATAACTACAAACTGGGGAGGTGTTCTTGCAACCAGCTCTGACCGAAAATTCCACTTCAAACCTATGTTCCCAACGTTAGGTTTGCCTCTAGAGCTTCCTTGAACAGGCAGGGTTAGACGATCCTAGAGGCCTAGGTGAGAAGGTGGCTGGGCTCCCACCATACTCCACTAGCCCCAAATACGGAGCTGCAGACCTGCAAACGGGCTGGGTCGGTCTCAAAGCTAGAGTCTTTTCTTTCAGAGCAAGACTCAAACAAAGAGAAGCACGCAGGCTGGAGACTGGCCCCGCTGAGCTCCCACCCCTCCCGGGCTGGGGGGGGGGGGGGCGCAGAGAAGGGGGGGGAGGTGCTGATTCTTTGCGCACGCGCAAACCCCGACTTGGGACCCACCCGCGGTCCCTCAGGTCTTCTTCCGGGAGGGCGCTGTGCGCAGGCTCCACGCGCAGGCTCAGCAGCCCTGCCGCCTTACCTGCTACGGGGATCGGCTCGGTGCGTCCCGGCAAGGCTTCCTCTGCGCTGATGACTTTCGAAGCTGAGTCGCCCATCCTCCGTACCGGGATGGAGCTGGAGAGGAGCTGGAGAGCCCTTCTAGAGGCGGAGAGCATGGGCGGCGTGTCCGTCTCGCGGGGCAGACCTCCAGGCCTGACTGTCTCTGAGGGACAAAGTTCCCAGAGTACATGAAGCCGCACGGGCCAAAATTTATGCTGGCTGGGCGCCACCGCGGAGTATTAGAGTTGCTGCTGTTTCCCCACCTCCGCAGCCAGGGTTCCGGGTGCGATGTACTCATTCAACCACAAAGTAGAAAAGGGAAATCAATGTGTGTGCATAAAAAGGCAGTGAGCTAGAAGAAAGGCAGACCTATAAGAGGATGGATAGATGGACAGCTAGGAAATTTGTCGGTTTCTATCGAAACCATCTTGATAAGTCAAATGGATCCAAAGTGAAACCAAAGCACAATTCTCAACACCACAAAGGATCAAGTACTCAACGTGAAATATAAATATATAGCGTGTGTGCGTGTATAAATGTATAAATACATTCTTCAGCGCATCTCACAGCCCATAACGTAAACAATGCAGGCACAAATGCATTGTTAAACGCTTTATGTGAATGGTGACGTTGGATCAGACTGACTTACTTCTGAAATTATGAGAGAATATTCCTAAACTGAATCTCCAGCCTTAATCTTTCGGCGGTTAGGACCAGATGAGTGATTTCAGAGGTACTGTATGAGATTTTGATTTACACACTGCCAAAATGGGCGGATAGTCTCACATGAAGGAAGGAACTGAGGATTAGCGCCCACAGGGATTTGATGCTTTGAAGCTAAGCTTCTCCGTGGGTTTAGTTACCACTTTGTGTTCATGTGGGACTGTAATATAAGGACTAGGATTAGCGTACTGCATAGAATGTTGCCAGACACACAACGTTAAACAAATTAAGGTGTTTGCCTTATAATGTAGAAGTCTCCTGGGCCAACTTGTTCTCAACAGTTTACTTGCGGCTTGCTTTTGCTGTGACATGCCAAACAGGTTCTTTCTACAAGGCCTTGCCTGAAACCATCCCAAGATGTCCAGTCCAGGCTTGAAGGGGGCCTGGTCACTAAAGAAAATAAAATGTACTTCTAATTTACTGCCCTTTGACACACAGTGACTTGCTTTTTCTGTTTTGTGGTTGACAGAACATGGGTCATGCAAGAAAAACTTCGTAACTAAATACTGTGTAACAGAAGATTTTGTAATGTTAAGGGAAACTACTTGTGTAATGTTAGGTACCCCAGAACCACAGTCCATAATATTTAGTATGATATAGATACACACACACACACACACACACACATATTTCTACTTACCTACCAAGGGGAAATGAGTTTAAAAAATAATGTAAAAGCATTGTTTTGAGTTTTATTATTCAAAGTAGTGGGCGTCTTACTAAAGTTTCTTCCCTGCCTTGTGGTCCTGGAAATCCAACTCGGAACATCTAGCTTGGTGGCTGGCACCTTTACCTGCTGAGCCATCTCTCTGGCCCCACTTTAAACATTTTGAGGGTTCTGTGTACACTGTTTAAATGATCTCAATGATCCCAATGGATGTACTACGCTCATGTAAACATTTTGAAGGAAAGGAGCATCTCAATTTCTTTTAAGTTTCCTTCATACAAGGCTAACCTCTTTAACAAACTAGCTGTGTTAGCTGAGTTGTTTCCCAGCTTGTTTGTTCATTGCGAAGTCTCTCTCTGTAGCCCTGGCATGGATTTCAGAGACCCACCTGCCTCTGCCTCTGCCTCCTAAATCCTGGGATTAAAGCTGTGGCCACCTTATCAAACCTCTGAGATTTGTTTTTTCAGAAGAGAAAATAATTCTGCTATTTTCAGGACTAGGCATTGCTTTCCTTCAGACTCCAACCACTTCCTTCTGAGCCGGCCTCCATGATCCAGCCTCCATGAGCCAGCCTCCATATTTACTGTAATTACTGCTGTAATTACACCCGAGTTACACTCAGGCTTCTGACAAATTCTAACAATTTATATCTTTCAAGATACGGTGTACACATTCTCTTTGCAACAACAAAGAATCTCAGAACACAGCAGGTTCAAGAAAGTATTTTATTTCTCGTAAGTATGTCACCCTAGAAGAAAACAGTCTCCCACTAAGCAGGACCCTGGCTCTTCTTCCATAGTGAGTGGGCTAAAAAGAGAACTCAGTCATGCTCTTTCTTCTGGGGCCTTAGTCTAGACCCAGAACCTAGTGGACATACCATTCACAGAAATTCTGGGTGTGGCAGCACACTTGCTGTAGTGGAGGGTGCAGCACAAACTGGACCACGCCATGGGTAGAAGGGAGGGTTTATTGGCAAGCAGACTGACCAAGGGTGTCTTGGCACAGGACAGATTGCCAAACAAACTAGCAAAAAAGCAGGTGTTGTGTGACAACAAGCTGTCTTATCTGGGTTGCCTGGGTTGATTGGGAACTAGGTGCCTTTGCCTGAGGTAGTTGACTTTGGGAAAAGCTTAAAGGTGGTTCCTGGCAAACGGAACCTTCATTAGATCTGATTTTCTAGTAAACAGAAACCCGCCTTTAAGCTTGTGGACCTGGCAACAATCCTACTGCTTACCTTGCCAGAAGTCTTTCTGTAGGACAGTCATCAACACTGCCATTTTTGGGGTGCCACTTTGGACCTAACACTTGTAACCTAAGCACTGGGGAGGCAGAAACAGGAAGATTTCTGAGGCTTACTACCTAGCAAATTTAGTTAGCTTACTTGGTGAACTCCAAGCCAGGAGGCCCTATCTCAAAAACAAACAAACAAATAAATAATTAAGTACAATAAATAGTACAATAAATTCAATACATCCAAGGGATGGAGAAATGATATCTGGTGTTGAATTCTGATCTCAACAAGCATTCAATCAAATGAACCATACAACAACAGGAAAAACTAGCATAATGGGGTGCAAGTCTGTAACCCCAGGATTTGGGAAGTGGATGTACCTTAGTTAGGGTTTCTATTACTGTCAAGAGATACCGTGCCTGAGGCAAATCTTATAAAGGAAAAATTTAACTGGGACTGGTTTACAATTTCAGAGGTTTAGTCCTTGATCATCATGGTGGGAAGCATGGCAGCATGCAGACAGACATGGTGCTAGAGAGGTAGCTGAGAGTTCTACATCTTGATTCACAGGTAGCAGGAGACTGGATTCCATACTTGAACATAAGAGACCTCAAAGCCCATCCTCACGGGATACACTTACTCCACCAAGGCCACACCTCCTACTCCCCATGGGCCAAGCATTCAAACACATGACTCTACAGTGACCATCTCTATTCAAACCATCACAGGAGGCAAGAGTGCAAGGCTGGCCTCAGCTATACAGTGAGTTAGAGGACAGCCTGAGCTACATGAGCTCTGTATCCAAACCCAAAAACAATTAAAAAAAAAAACTTTTATGAAAGAATCAATACAGAAAAGCATTTTCATCTAGCCTGGATTAGAAAGTTGATTGTTATCTAAGGATATGTATGCATACTACTTCCCTAATGAAAACATATGTGTTTCTTGCTCGCCAGTGTCAGTGTTCAGCCGTTTTACTTTACTAGGCATTTGTACTACAACTACTCATAGATTCTGCTAGAAGCTTCCTTGGTTTGCAAGGGAGCTGTGTCCCACCATCACAGGCCAAGCCTCAGTGGGATCACGCACATGGAGGACTTGGGCCTTCTGAAGAAGAAAAGGCCAGCGACTCAGAGAAGTCGCTCAAGAGCCAACAAGTGCCTAGCATTTGTCTGTCACCTCTACTCTATTAAACTGCAAATACAGCAAAGGTACCCTGGCATGCTCACACAGATAAGGTTTCACTTACCTCTGTCGTGGAGAGACACCCTTATAAATGAATAAACAAAAAGCTTAAGTGACATTTACATTTGCATACTTATAACCAAGTGGCTTTATATACAGCCTGTCTCCAGAAGATACAAAGCTGTCTGAAGAATTTAATTAATTGCATGGATTATTTTACTGAATTTTTAAGGGGAAGATGAAATAGGAGTAGCCTTCATTACAAAGCAGGAGGCTCCTGTTAGCTCTGCATGCTTTATTTTTAACCTTCACTCCAACCCCTTTTCAAAGTTTTGTAGGTGAAGAAACTCAGGCTCAGAAAAATGCCCAAATAAACAGGTACTAAGGAGGGGGGGGCTTGGATTCAAATCTGAGTGTTCCCAAGTTCCGAGTTCAAGGTCACAGCTTTCCAAAAAAAAAAAAAAAACAATCTAGGGTGGCCCTGGCTCAGATAAATGCTTCACTTCACTTCTTCAACACTGACCTTTGTTGTTTGGACCTGAGTGGAGCACAGAAGGGAATGATTTGGGTAAAAGGTAAAAGCACCCCACTTCAGGGTCCTTCTCAAGAGGAAGTATGTGTCTCCCACCATTCCTTCACCTCTTGTTTGCAAACTAACAGAGCCACCAGGTTCTAACTGGGCCTACTATTCCAGTGGAGAATGACTACCTTAGTTAGGGTTTGTGATGTGGCCATGTGATGAAGTGACAATCCCAGAAGGGAGATGTGGCTCTGTACAGCTCCAAGGCCATGACCTTAGAGGCAAGGGGCAAGCTCCCCTTCTCAGCCAATCACCTCTCCTGATGGCTGACCTTGAGAACCAGAGCTCAGTGACCAATGCACTCTCAAGATGCAGCTGCAAGAAGGGCAGCACTGAACACCTCCTCCTCTTTGTAGAGAGGGTGACTGTCCCCCAGTCTCCCTCCTTCTCCAAGCTAGACTGGGTCCCGAATGAGTTCATACACCAGAGCTTTGACTGACAACTTCCTAAAATTACACTTCTGCATCCAGAATGCTGGAGTTAAAGGTGTGCACCACCACCACCTAGCTAGAGGAGTTATTATTTTTATATGTGTGTATGGGCATGGCTGCATCCATTTATGTGTACTGTGTGAGTACAGATCCTCATGTAGACCAGAGAGATCAGAAGTCCTGGAACTGGAGTGACAGGCGGTGGTAAGCCACCAGTGGAATATGAACTCTGGAAACCAAACCCAAGTCCTCTGAAAGAGCAGTAAGTACTCTTGTCCCCTGAGCTAGCTCTCCAGCCCCTAAGTCACATGTTAGAGCTAGGCCTGGAAGCGTACTCCTGTAATCCCAGCTACCTTGGATATTAAAATGGGATGATTAGAAATTCCACAAATGTCTGGACTACAGAGTGGGTTTCAGGACAATCCCAACAGCTTTCTGAGAACCTGTCCCAAAAGGGGGTCTGTCAGAGGAGAAAGCTGACATACAGCACAGTAGTTGAGTGTTTGCTTGGCCTTCATGAAGGCCTGGGTTCACTCCAGGAGGGGGGAGGGAGCACACAATCACTTGGTGTTATTTGTTTGCTTGAAGGTTTTATTATTGGTTTTTAATCTGTAGCAGGGATGTACTACATAGCCCTAGCTGACCTCCAAGTCACTATAAACACCAGACTGGCCTTGAACTTACAAGGCTGAGAACCACGAGACCTCACTGTTTTGTTGATTTTCTTTGATGATAATTAAATAAGGTAGGGAAGTGCCTCACATGCAGCTGTTGGTGACAACTGCAGGTATTTAATCATATAATCAGGAGAGAGCCATCTTCTCCACAGCACAGTAAGCTCTATGCAGGCAGGAAGCACGTCAGTATTTCATGCTTACTGCTTCTCCAGAATCCCACTGCAGGTTAGACACTCAGTATGCATTGAGACGATATTAACAGAAAGACTGCATAGACTATTCTCAGCATCTCCTGACCACCTCCATGAATTCATCTCTGTCTTCGTCATCATCACAGGATGCTCAGTGGGCTGAACACTTATAGTACTCCTCCCACACTCAGAGACAGGGGGATCGTGAATCTGAGGATAGCCTGAACTACAAAGAAAGGAAGAAAAGAAAGGCAGACTCTTCAGTAGCTCTTATTTTATGATCTGAATGTCCTCAGATTTGTATCAAACTTAAACACACACAAACACACACCTGATGACCTCAGCTTGGTCCCTAGAAACCCCAGTATAGGCACACATGCACACATATACATAGATACATGTACACACACACACAATGATGATGATGATGATGAGAATAAATAACAAACATATTAACATTGTCTCTTCTCTTATTATTTACTAACAAAGCAAGGTCCCAGTGAGCACATTCCTCAGGCTGCCTAATGTACCAAATGGGACTACTGCTGCTGTCTTTAGTCTAGCAACAGGACAAGCCCAGAGCACTGGAGGCCTCTCACAGTCCTTGTTGATGAAGTGAGAAGAGGGCAAGGAGAATCAGCACCCAAGTGAAGGCCTAGATGGCCACCTGGTTTTGGATTAACCAGGCCTTTGACCTTTGACCAGATGTTTACTGTGTCATTTTTTTTTAATCATTGGGTGGTCCTTAAGTTCACCTGTCTAAAGGTGGCATTGAAAAGTCACCTGCTGCATGCAGCTGCCAGGATCTTTGTGCCTAAAACATTACTCCCAAGCATGCTAAGTCTGTAGAAACTATGTGCTAAGTGACTGGGACCGTGAAGAGGTCAGGGGAGGAGGGGTTGTATCTCATTGAAAATTACTTTGAGCACACTATTTTTGTTTGTTTGTTTGTTTGTTTGCTTTGTTCGTTTTTCGAGACAGGGTTTCTCTGCGTAGCCCTGGCTGTCCTGGAACTCACCCTGTAGACCAAGCTGGCCTCGAACTCAGAAATCCACCTGCCTCTGCCTCCCAAGTGCTGGGATTAAAGGCATGCACCACCACACCTGGCGAGCACGTTATGTTTAAGCATTATTTTTATTATTTGTGTCTTTGTGGTTGTGTGCACGTGCATTCAGGCAACCACAGTGCCAGGAGAGGGCAATGGATGCACCAGAGTTGGAGTTATGGGCAGTGGTAAGCTGCCCTGTGTAGGTCCTGCGAAATGAACTCAGGTCCTCTTCAAGAGCAGCAAATGTCTTTAACCACTCAGCCATCTCTTCAACCCCTAGATGGACCATTCTAAAGCCTGCTGTGTAACATATTTGAGTATAAGCATTGGTAACTCAGTCAAATACCTGTATGAAGACGGATAATGCACTCTGTTAATTCTGTCCTTTTTGAAGGGACTTTTTTTTTTGCTCTCAAAATCCATGTATATAAAACATCATTCATCTTTTGTCTTCAGTGCTGTTGTAACAAAGTGCAACACTACTCCCTCCATGTGTGCGTGTGTGTGCGCACGTGTGTGTGTGTGTGTGTGTGTGTGTGTATGTGTGTAGAAGAAAAAGGGATGAGGTAGTAGGTAGTTACAGTGGTCCATTTCTGTCCTCCCAACACTTGGGAAGCTGGGGTAAGAGGACCACCTCAGGTTTAAGGCCAGCCTGTGGGCTCTATAATGAGTTCTACACAAGCCTGGGACAGACACAGTGTGAAACGCTGCCTAAAAACAAAACAATAGATGAATACGGGGGAGGGGGTTGAGAGAGAGAAGGGAGCATAGCATTCCACACCCACACTGAAATCTCCAGACAGTAAGCAGATGTTTACTGTCTTTGTCCTTTCCCTCAAAACTATTAATAACAATTAAAAAAAAAAACCTCAGAAAAAGATAAAGCAGTTTAATGGCTCATTTATTAAATAGTTTGAACTCAGGGCACATGATAAGTAGTTAATAAACTTTGTTGACTCTCTAATTACAAACACATTATCATGATTTGAGAAAGCTCAGAGTTGAGAGGAGAAACAGGGGCTGCAGGGGCTAGATCTGCCCTCCACCCAGTGTTATCTAGCAGGTCCCCAACAGCTTTCCATTGCCTCTTGACACTAAACCTCAGGCCAGTTTGATCCGCCCTGGGAGACTTCACTCACCTCTTCTGTGACATTGACACACACCTTTCCCTCCCAGCCCAGAGCTGCTCCAGCTTCTCTCCTCCCTCTCCTGAGGTCAGGCTCTTGCAGGTTTGAAGACTGAGAGGAAGGATGAAGAAAGAGGTCCACTTTCTGGTGCCTGCAGTGCCAGCCTGTCTAGCAATGTATTACACTGCTGGCTCTGCCCACGGTCCCTTGCCCACACTAAGCTACTCCTCCGTACAACGTCCATGGCACTGCACCTAGACACAGGAGCTCCAGCAGCAGAGCTTCCCTGGCTGCAGGGCCCTTCGCCCCAGAGCCCCTGGCACATGTGTGTGTCTTATAGCAGGGCTTTTGAAACCTTTTTTCCTGTGTGACCCTTTTTCATCCAAAAACTACTTACATGACCCAGGTGTACAGGTATATGAAAAAAGTTCTACAGATCAAATATTTACTGATAATAAATCCCCAAGAAATATATTTTAGAGAAACTCTTTGATCTCTCTATATACATTTACTATTTGTTAAAGACAAAAGCAACCTTGCACAGTGATGAGACAGATGCACTTGTTAATTTTTACACGAAGCATTGCATCTTGTCTGAATATTTGATAGTCCAGGATTTAAAGCATCTTCAATGTCTTCCAAGATTGACTGACACTTTTGATTTTATAATCACCAATGCTGAGAACACTAGTTCACAGAAACACGCAGTACAAAGAATAACAGAGTATATTTCAGGGCCTTTCAGAAATTCTACCCAATCCCAAACAAAAACATTACATATGTACATGCTACATGCAATGTTTTAGGACTTGTGAGTCAGCCACTCCCACCATAACTGTTAAAACCATACATTCTGGCCGGGCATGGTGGCGCACGTCTTTAATCCCAGCACTTGGGAGGCAGAGGCAGGCGGATTTCTGAGTTGGAGGCCAGCCTGGTCTACAGAGTGAGTTCCAGGACAGCCAGGACTACACAGAGAAACCCTGTCTCGAAAAAGCAAAAAAACCCAAAAAAACATATATTCTGACAATACTACACAACAGATGAACCAATCTGACACTTACACACCAAGGAAAAATGGCAGGAAAACACTGAAAGGCTTTCCCCCAAAAAAATGAAACCACTATTTCTACGAGAGAAGACAACTGTGTATATATAGTAAAAACACAAACATAAACGGGAGTCTCTAATCCGAGCTGAGATGTGGCGGGCAGTGTTTGTTGGTGCTGTGTGGTGTGTGGTTAAGGATATGGGTGTGTTCTCTGTTCCTGGCTACAGAGAAGCAATACGATGCACTGTGAAGCAGTACTTGCAGAAACACTCATTATCTATCTCATTTTGAATTTACTTTCTCGCCTTGGGCATTCAGAAACCTTTAGCACTGCATTTTGTTGTTGCTGTTGTTGCTGTTGTTGTTGTTGTTGTTGTTGTTGTTTTGCAACCCCCATATGATAGGGTTATAACCCACAGTTTAAGAAGTTAGGCTCACCACCTCCAGCAGGAAGACAGGGCATCAAATGGGGCGGGGGGCATCCCACAGTCACCCCACTGACCCATAATTGTACCTGTCTAAAAGAACTACAGGGATGGAAATGGAGAGGAGCCAGAGGAAAAGAAGATCCAGCGACAGGCCCAAAGTGGGATCCAGCTCAAAGGGAGAGCCCAAGGCCTGACACTATTACTGAGGCTACAAAAAAAGGGATCTAGCATGAACACACTCTGGGAAGAGCCAACAAGCAGCTGAAAAAAATCAGAGGTAGATAGTTGTACCCAACCAATGGACAGAAGCAGCTGACTCCTGTTGTGGGATTAGAGAAAGACTGAAAGAAGCTGAGAAGGGTGATCCTGTAGGAGGACCAGCAGTCTCAGTTAACCTGGACCCCAGAGATCTCTCAAACACTGGACCACCAAACAGGCAGCATACACCAGCTGATATGAGGCCACCAACACACATACAGCAGAGGACTGCCAGGTCTGTGTCCATTCAGAGATGATGCACCTAACCCTCAAGAAAATGGAGGCCCCAGGGAGTTTAGAAGTCAGGTAGGGTGGGGGTTGGGGACACCCACATGGAGGCAGGGGGTGGGGAGGAGGCATGGGATATGAGCAGTGGGAGGGTGGATGGAGGGGGTTGGGGGGTTGGGTAAAATATGGAGTGTAAAATAAACAGATAAATTAATTTTAAAAGAAATAGAAAAAAGAAAGAAGTTGGGCTCAAAATGGATTTATCTCATTTCCTTCCATGGTTCCCCTAAGTCCAGGAGAAGCACATGCATGCTCACCTCACTATGGGTCTCCTCTGCACCCCACCTCCTTACTCCACAGATAGGAACCCCACCTCCTTACTCCACAGATAGGAAGATCTCGAAGCTGAGCTCCAGGCATGTGCTGTCAGCAGACACTTCCCCTGGGAAAATGCACTTCTCTATTACAGCAGCCGTGGGCAAGTCTGGTTCCATCAGCTTTGAAGGAAATGTCCTGGGCAAGTCTGGTTCCATCAGCTTTGAAGGAAATGTCCTGGAGACTTCTTCCTAAGGCAGACCATCTATTCCTGTACTCTGCGGACACGCCAGCTTCTGGATAAACTGACGGAGCAGTTGGGTCCTCCCCCAATTGTATAAAACTCTCTTTTGGGAGACGGAAGATTCTGGAAGTTAGAAATTGGACCTAGGGCCTCACACATGCTTGGCAACTGCTTTACCACTGCCCCCCTCCAAATGTCTTTCATGTGGGGAGTCCTTGATTGCTCTCGGCTCCCAGTTTTGAGTTATCTTGGCAACCTGCAGGGATACATTCTGTTACAGAGCTGTCATATAGAGTCACAAGGAAATAGGACTGAAAATTTAAAAAAAACTACATCTGCCCCCTGCCGTGTGTGTGTGTGTGTGTGTGTGTGTGTGTGTGTGTGTGTGTGTGAACTGTATATAATTTGCTTTTTAAAAAAATTTTTGAAACAGGGTAGGTACACTGGATAGTTTTATGTCAAGTTGATACAAGCTAGAGTGATCAGAGAGGAGGGAGCCTCAACTGAGAAAATTCTCCAGAAGATCAGGATGTAGGAAAGCCTGTAGGACATTTGTGTGTATGTGTGTGGCGGGGGGGGGGGGTGTTCATAACAGGGTTTCTCCCTGTAGCTATGGTTGTTCTGGAACTTACTCTGTACACCAGGCTGGCCTCAATCTCAGAGATTTACCTGTCACTGCTATCTGAGTACTGGGATTAAAGGCCTGCACCACCACCGCTTGCTAGAACATTTTCTTAATTAGTAACCCATGTGGGGAGGCCCAGCTCATTATGGGTGATAACACCCCTGAGCTAAGAGTGGTCCTGGGTTCTTTAAGAAAGCAGGCTGAGCAGGCCATGAGGAGCAAACCAGTAAGCAGTACCCCCATGGCCTCTGCATCAGCTCCTGCCTCCAGGTTCCTGCCCTGTTTGAGTTCCTGTCCTGACTTCCTTTAATGCAGAAGTATAAGTCAAATAAACCCTTTCCTCGCCAGCTTGCTTTGATCATGGTGTTTCATCCACTAGTAATCCTGACTAAAACACAGTCTCACATTGTAACCCTGGCTGACCTGGAACACACTCTCTAGACCATGCTGGCCTCACACTTAAGCTACCTGCCTCTCCCTCTTGAGCACTGGAAGGAAAGACGCGCACTACCACAACTGGCTGCTTTGCATTTCTCCATCACGTTTTCAGTTTTAATATCTCCCAGAGTAAATACATGAACACGTATTTAACAAAACAGATAAGTGCAAAGATGAGCTGCAGCATCTTAATAAAAAGGACGAGTGAGCAACCTATTTCAAGCAGTTCCTGGTTTTCCCTCAGCCCCGCACACCATCCGACCTTGCTAATCTTCATCGTGTTAGTTTCCTCAAAGCTGGAAGGGAAAGATCAAATTTCCAGTTCAGGTTTATCAAAAATTCTTATCACTTCAGATGAAATCAATGCTTTAAGTAGTTAATTGTCCAGTTTTAGTTTACATTTCAAAAGGGGATCGGGTACTCTGTTTCAGGGAGTTTGTTATGCTCAGTTCTTATTAGCAAACATATATTTCTAAGCTGATATAGCAATAATTATAGGACATGTTATGCTCTCAGCTTTATGAAAGACCCTTTTTTGATTTTCCTTCTACCCGATTCGACTTGTTCTCCTTTGTTTCCTTCAGTTAGGATCTTTGCAGGTAGCCCAGGCTGGCCTCTGACCCTTGCCTCTTGAGTGCTAAGATTGTTGGAATGTGCTATCCCGCCTGGCTTGCTTCAAGTTTTTAAATGATCTGATATTGAAGAGTTGTAAAGGACTGCCTTAATATGCAGTATTCCAGTTAAACTGTGTGGCTTGGTAAGTGGGGTGTTTGTTATGCAAACATGACAACCTGAGTTCAAATCCTCAGCTTCTACCTGAGATGGGCGTGGCCTTCACATAGAGCTATAGCCCCAGCGCTGTAGTGGGTGGAGACAGGAGAGCAATTCGGCTTGTGCCTACAAGCTTGGTGAGAAATCTTCTCTCAAAGGAATATGGTAGACAGTGATAAAATAGACATCCAGGACCTGTTCCTGGCCTCTCAGCATGCCCACCTGAATGAATTACTGTTAACTAGGCTTATGTGTAAGTCCTTACATCTCCAAATAAGGTTTTTTTAAATAGGCATATTTCAAACACTTTACATGACACCAAATATTCAAGGTAAAGCAGCAAACAGCCATTTGAACACCATCTACCAATGGTTTGTGTCTTCCCAGATGACAGTGCATTTAGGCTTATTTTCAAATGACCATGGTGACTTTTTAACCAAATAACTTCAAGTCTGGTTTTGGTATATGCAAGATAAAGCACAGCTTAATTGACAAATACTGTGGTTACTTACAATGTTCAGTTTATCTTACTTATATCACCTATAAATTATCTGCAGGAATTTTCTAGACCACAATTGTCTTTCCACCAGCACTTCTTCAAACGGTGATCTTCCTGCAGGAGCACAAAGAGAGAAAAATCCATCTCTGCCTTGCGTCTTCCATACATTTCTCCTTGTCTAGCAAGCTGTGTTTCGGGTAGCATTATGTTTCCACAAGCCGCTCAGAAAGCTTAATTGAGACTTAAGCACTCAACAAATATTTGTGGAATTAAATTGAGTTTCAGTGATTATTCTGTAATTCTTAAAACATGGAGACATTAGAAGGTTAACAAAAAAAAAGTGTTTTCAGTAAAAAAAAAAAAAAAAAAAAAAAAAATCTGTCTAAACCCATCGGCGAAGTCAGGTGATAGTGAGGAGTTGCTGTTGGTTATTTGAGGTTCATTAAAGCGAACCTTTCAATTGTTCTCCAGTCGCTGCTTTTAAAGTCCCAGATTTCTAAACTGTCGCAGTTGGAGATAAATTCACTTCCTTAAGCCATCTGGTGGCTCCCACTTGTAACTACATCATCTATTAGCGCAGACATGCCCAATGCGGGTTCTGCCTTTCTTTTACAGGGTTTGTTTTGATGAACTGGTACCCAAGAAATGCATAGGTATTAAAATTCCAAGAGAAATCTTAATGGTTCTAATCTCAGAGACACTTTAAATAAGAACAACATAGCAAAGACCGTCGGTATGGAATGAGTGAAAACCTGTGAGTGTATTCTATTCATGAACTGAGGCAAACCGTACTGAGTGCTCGTTAATGTTCCAGGAGTGTGCCTCCGTGTTGGGGTTATAAAACACTAGCATGAGGAGACTTATGTACTCAGGAAGCACAGTCCAAATGACAACAAAAGCAGCTACACTCAGTGATGGGAGACTATATGTGCCTTGGTAGAGATGGGAAATCTGGCAGCTGCATCTCTTTCACCCCACACTCGACACCTATGGCTGTCTCCTCCAAGGAACATGCAGCATACACCAGAATAGACTTTCTCTTTTAGAATCAGCTCGTAAGACAACGGAACTGCAAGTGTGTTGTACACACTGACATCCCACCTTCCACGAAGCCAAAAATATTCACATCTCTGTGTAATGCTTAACCCTCAAGGTCACGGTGATGCCCCTGAACTGAGTCATGTCTGGGAGACCAAGGACTCTTGTGTCGGTAAACAAGCTCCCAGGGGCAGACCTAACTTAGCCAAATGTTCAGAGGACAAGACAGGGGACACAGAATGGAGTCTTACCTACAGACGTCACCACTACAGAATAGAGTGTTGTCTCCCGGAGAGGGAAGAGGTCATTCCAGCCATGGGAAGGCCAAGGAGGCTCTGAAAGGCTTGAAGCCTTAGGCCATTTCAGAACAGCAGATAGACTTCCACAGCCTAGAACAGAAGAGACTAGTTAATATCACACAAGCAAACATAAGGATAAAGTATAAAAAAGCAAAACCCACTTAGTAGCTGCAGGAAACACATCAGGTAGGAAGAATGCAATAAAGCCATGGCTGGCTGCAAAGTTAGACGGGAGCCAGAGGGGTGGCACATGCCTGTAATCCCAGCACCTGGGAAGCAGAGGCAGGAGGATTAGCAGTTTGAGGCCAGCCTGGGCTCTGTAGTGAGATTACAAACAACAGCAACAAATACTCAAGGGCTTTGTGACTCTAGGGACCGTGGGTGGCTGACATGCCCAAGGATGTCCCACTAGTAATGGAGCCACTGAGCAACTTTAAATTAGGACCATAATATAATGTCATAATTGTTAGAAGCAGACACTGCATTGAAAGGATGCAGAAAAAGACTTAGAAAGCCTGCCAGGGTACCATGCTCCAGGCCAGACTTTATGAGGGATTCCAAGTGAAGAAGCAGCGACAGGAATGCAGACATCATCGAGCAGAAGAGCAGGTCTTTGTAACTAGGACATAAAGGATTTGGCATAACCCTAGGGTGGTAGCTTAGTGGAAGCGCTCTTGCCTATATGCTGAGTCCTGTTCCAGAAAGAGAATATAGAAAATTTTAAGATAATTTCCAGATATATGGTCTATAGACCAAGGGTGGGGATGCTTCTGGCTCCTCTGGGCATTTTGCTTAGAGAGACAACAGACTGGGGTAGACACGCATGAAGAGCCACAGAATTAATGAGTCTACTGTTGGGAGCAGTCACATCGGTGCCCCATGGGGCAGCACCAGTGCACCACAGGGGGCAGGCTGTGCAGGTCTCAGACACTGCAGGAGGTCAAGGCAGAAGGTCTAGACTTGGAATGGATCAAAATCAAAGTTATGGGAGAGGGGAGTGTTCATCGGTAACCCAGCCCCTGCAATGTTCACACTGAGATGTGTGCAGCACAAGTCAGAGGAAGAGACCCACACCCTCCTGTATGACCAGGACGTTCAGATAACGTCCCAGTCAGTGGGCAAGTGAAGAGCTGAGCATCTTTTACGGTGCCTAGAAATGACTGTGGATCAGGGCGAGTGGGAGGCTCAGGGAGGGTGCAGTCACAAGGATGCTATGGAGAGTTCTAAAAATAAGAATTTGCACTGTGTATGTCTGACTGCATGAGCATCCTGTGGCCAATCAGAGCGATTGTCATCCTCACCCTGAGCCTGCTGCCACTTCTCATCTTCACCCTTGACTAGAGCACTGAGCCCTAGACCCAGCCAGCTAGGGATGCAGATGAGAAGGGACTGGGAGCCTGCAGATGTGGAGGTGAGAAAAAATAAGCCTCTGTCTTTTTCTGGCTCTCTCACACCACAAGGAAATCCTATTCAAAGTCTCCCTGGGGAAATAACAGCATGATCCTTCAGCTGGACCTTTAAATTAAAAGGCTACCTGATTCTTTATGGGGCAAGAGGATTGTTTCTCTTTCATCAATAAGTCAATTTGTCCCCTCTTGTCTCCCCCATCCTATTGCATTTTAGAAGAAATTCATGCCAGTTAATATGAAAATGAGAGACCAGAAATTATGAAGGACGCTTATGGACGGCACTGTGGTGATTCACCAACTCTGTCTGTTACTTGAGGTTTCGATGATACACTTATTTTTCTGTCATTTAAATGCTCTCCGCATCCATCTGCTCGTGGAACCAAGCTCAAAATCTTAGCATTATACAGAACGTACTAATGGCAGCAGCCTGAGCCCTCTATTAATATTAAAAGCTTCATGTCACTTTCAGAGAATCAGTAGGGACTGTCCTAAAGGGTGGAGTGATGTCCATACAAGAATAATGCCAGCATGAATGTGATCCCTTTAAGGAAATAAAAATCTCAACCCATCGGGTCAGCTGTGGTTCATTTTTACACACTACACACACACACACACA
The DNA here is from genome assembly GCA_902729485.2 of Mus minutoides. Lineage (NCBI taxonomy): Eukaryota > Metazoa > Chordata > Mammalia > Rodentia > Muridae > Mus > Mus minutoides. The sequence goes on along the minus strand of LR749789.1, from coordinate 130,463 downwards.
CACACACACACACACACACACACGTTCTGAACTAACCCTAGATAGATGGATAAACAAAAACTAGAAACTTTCCATATAAGATCAGATTCTCTTTTGTTTTATGAAACACCGTCTCTCATAGCCCAGGCTACCCACCAACTTGCTGCATAGTCCAGGCTGGCCTTGAACTCTGGTTCTCCTGCATCAGCCATCTAAGTGCTATTGTGAGCCATCATGCCCACCTCCAGATTAGACCAATCTCTTTCAGTAAAACACTTGGGATTAGGGCCAGAGAGGTGGCCCCACGGGTGAATGTTTGTCCTCACTCAGCCTGGTGGCCTGAGCTTGATTTCTGGAACCCAATTGGCAGGAGAAGAGAAATTACTTCCTTCAAATTGTCCTCTGGCCTCTACATGTATGCTGTGGCATGAATACACACACAACATGTGAGTAAATTAAAAGCTAATTTTTAAAGTTCAACAACTAATAAATCATTTTTTTCAGCATTATTTTGGTTGTTCTTTCCTGTTCTTGATAGATTTCAAATGAATTTTCACTTTTTTTGAGACCAAGTCTCATTATGCATCCCTGGATGGCCTGGAACTCATCAAGTAGCCCAGGGTGGCCTCAAATTCACAGAGACCCAATCTGCTCTCTACCTCTCCTGCATGCTGGAATTAAAGGTGTGTGCCACCACACCCAGCCTGGGTTTATCAGTGTTACTAAAAGTCCTCTGATGTTTTGGTTTTCCTACCTGTAGGGGGTAGGGGATTGACATCTGTGGCTCCCTATTAGCAACCCCACTCCCCTACCCCTCACCCCACTCCCACGTAGGTGAATTTTAGCATTTCTTTATGGAACTCTACATTTGAATGTTATCCATTCATTGTTATTTTACATCAGCTTACCATACTTAAAATATGTCCAAAAGAATAAGTCAGGGCGCTGTGTTTATTGGGACACTTAAGAAATAGGAACATTTCTATTATTACATTTTTAAAATCACAGGCTACAGTAGTCGTCTTTTGTTATGAAGAGATGGCTCCTTCTGCAAACTGTATTTTAGTTGCTTTATGGAAGTACTCACAAAAATCTTAATGCAGCCACAGCAAAGGTAGCTTTTTTTGAAGAGCACAGCCTTTTAGGTCAATCTAATTTCCTTCTAGAGCAAGGTAGCTGACTGCTATAAACAAGAGCAAAGAATTTGGTGGGAAACAGCAGGATTTCAGGAAGCCTTTACGCTGACTAATCCTAGCACATTGAAGGTGGTTACCTTGTTTCGGAAGGCACACGGGCAAAGAGGATATCTTCTTCAATCCTGTCTTCATCTTCGTTAAATTAAAAAAGAAAGCCCCTCTATAGCAAATACTCACTTTGTAGAAGTCAAATAGTAATGTTTAAACTTTGCCATTAGTGTGTGTGCGCACACATGCTACAGTCCGCATGTGGAGGTCAAGGAGCAACTTTGTGGAGTCAGTTCTCACTTTGCACCTTTATGTGGATTCCAGAGGTCAAACTCAGGGTGGTCAGGTTGTTTGTGGGTTTGTTTGCATGAAACTTGCCTCTACTCAGGAATACGGGGCAACCTAGCTCCATGTTTTCTGGACCTCAATGGCTCGAAGTTGCCTCCAGAATAACCCCCCTCTGGTTCCCTCTGAGGTAAGAGCTGTGGTTTGTGGGGTGGTTTTGGTTTGGTTTTGGTTTTGGTTTTGTTTGTTTCTTTCATCAACACTACAGAACACGCGTGCTCAGCAGAAGATGCCAATGTGAGGCCTCTTCAGAGATTATTAAGGATGTCAAGACAATATGCAGCTTCATACACTAAACACTCAGTATGAGGCTCGCCCTGATTTACCCAACAGAAAGAAAGACGTGTGTCACACCAAGATTCACATACAAATGTTCATATGACCTGAAGGTCTCTGTTCCCTAATCCTCATCCTTTGGAACTCTCCTTCCCCTGACCCCAGAGACGATGGTTTTAGAAACTGAGGCCTTAAACATGTGATTAGGCCTTAAGGAGCACTCTTAGAAAAGAGACATTGGGGGAGCTGGCTACTCTCTTCCGTGACTTCCCAGGTATTTGGGAAATGAATGGGTCTGCCTTGTCCCCCAGCCCCGCACAGGGTCCCCGCACAGGTCAGGACACAGGGTCCTACTTAGGCAGAGCAATGTCAAGGCTCCATGCCCTACATCCTAGTACAGCACCTGGTGGCCTGTAATGGCTTCTCATCCAGAAGCTATGACACTCGGCTCGGTTTTGCCCTTCTGCCATGTGCATAGCGGTATGAAACAGCCCGGCTACTATCCCTCCTTGACTCTCTCTGGGCCTGCCTCTCAACAGACTGGAGCCAGATGGGACTTCAGGAATCTTAGGGCATCGATTCTCCTGAATGAAGAGAAAGGACATCCTGTTTGCTTGGGGATGTTTTTACGTTCCTTTAAGAGGAGTCTCAGCATTTTACTTCCAAATGTCTAAAGCAGATCATGAATTAACCAAATTCCTTCACCTTATAGAGCATCAACAATTCTAATTCCTCCTATTTATGGCTGGAGGAGGAAGTCAGAAAAGAGCGATAAAACATGTCGCTGTGGAACATGCCAAGTCCCGACTCAGCCGTGAGAGCAGAGCTCACCAAACTCTTAGAATCTGAGCAGGACAAGGAACCCCAGGAGTCTCACTTCAGTGAGGCTGGATCCCAGGTCTTTCCACCTCGGTGTTCCAACCATGACACAATGTCACTTAGAGAATTGCTCCCCCGACGCACATACCCCATGAAAGATAGGGAAATGCCCACCTAAGCTCCCTACAGTTTCCTCACTGGCTTCCCAGAGTGTGCATTTGTTGAGGTTGCAGGAAGCTATCAGTTGGCTCTCCAAACTCCTAAGAAAAGGGGATTCAGATTACCCTCAAAGGAGGCTACTTCTTCCCCATCTTCCTCCACCTGCCACACTCCGAGTTGCTCCCAAGACTGGTTGCCATGCTCCACCTGTTTGAAAGTCAGAGGTGTATAGCCGCTGTGCTCTGGATATGGTTTGTGCCCATGAACGCTCACATGCTGCAAGTTTAATCCTCAGTGCAGCGATAATAGGAGGTGATTTGACTTTTAAGGTAGGGCTTAGGACAAAGTAGTTAGGCTATTGTCAATGTGCTCACAGGGGACCCATGAGAAGGCTTGTTATGAAAGAACCCCTCCCTGACTTTCCATTTGACCCCGTTATTCCTCTCTTGTGTGCTTTCCATTATGATTTCATTCACCAGGAAGCCATTACCAGGGGCTAGACAAATGTAGCTACCTAATCAGGACCTTATAGTCTCCAAACTATGGGCTAAATAAACCTTTTCTCTTTATGGCACTATTCATACTCTGGTATTTTGTTACAGCAACAGAAAATAGATTCACAAAGAACTAACATGAGTAGAACACCTACTATGTATGTGCCAAAGAGGACTGCACCTAAAATGCCCTCTTTATTTCCTCTTCACAACACTGTAATCTAAACACTATTGTCTTCTCACCAGCCAAATGGCTCCTTCCAAATATAGGGTGTAAATACCACGGCAGGGTACTTTGCAAACATAGGCTATTAGAAGGAAAAGCACCCAGATGCCAAAATACCTATCATGGCTTGACTTTGGTTCCCTAAAACAATATGTGGAAACCCTAACCTCAAACAAAAGCTTTGGAAGCAGAGTTGTTACTGATTGCATTGGTTATGATGAGGTCATACTGGAACTGCATGGGCCTTGTGACCAGTATGACTGGTGGTATCCTGGGTTGACAATGTGGAAGAGTTGGCCATAGGAAGATGGAGGTATACTGGAGTGACAGAGCTGTAAGCCTGTGAGTGTCAAGGCAGCCACTACCCAAGTGTGACAGGGACAAAAAGATCTTAACAGAGTCTCTAAGGAAGAATTTGTGGATGCCTTGGAGGCCCTGTGGAGGCCTTAACTTGGCCTCACTGCTATTATACGGTGGTTGACAACTTCCATGTCAGACCCTCTTCTGTGTTGGAATTGACCCTCCACACTCCCACAGCGTCTGGAACAACCTACAGCAGTCTGTTTCTATTGTCTACTGTCTCCTGAGAACAAAGACCCAGGCATAAATTGTGGGTGGTTTTGTTTTTGTTTTTAATCGTTGTGCCTTATGAATTGTAGAATGCCTAATACTCAGAGTCTGTCAAACTACAGGGTTTCTATGTGAAGACCAAGCAGAGCAGCCCCCGCTCTCTTAAAGTTTACTGACAAGTTCAAGAACACCCCCTGAATAACCCTCTCCATGCTCCTATCAGCCAGAATAACACCGCGGCTCAAAGAAGATTTTGTGTGTGCGTTCTGTGTTTTACTGCGCCAGCCTAGTAGAGGCTGCAGTGCTTGCCCTGCTCAATTCTTCACAGTTTATTATGCAGAAAAACACGAGCCTTCTCTTTTCCTGCATTGTTAACTTGGCACCTTGTTTCACGTATGGGACTTGCGTTAAAAGACACTACCCTCTGGGAGTTAATTAGCCATTTAAGGAGTAAAAGTACTATATGATCTGAAGACTCTCTGAGCTCATCTGCTGTGAAGAATGATGCTATGGGCCAGGTGTGTGGAAAGACCTCTGAACTGGGTGCCTGATCCTTCAACCCTCTCTCAAACAAGACAATGATGTCGGTAGAGATTCATCTCAAAGATGTGGAGGTGCTGAAGCTCTAATAACACACTCAAGGTCACAGGGATGGGAAAGGACGGACCCCAGCTCTGACTCAAATCAGAATATTTCCCACCTAACTCATTCATACATTCTTTCATTTTAATTGACAAGAGTCATTATATGCATTATGGATGACATGATGTTTTGAAGTATGTAAACATTGTAGAATAGCTAAATCAAGCTAATTAGCATATGCATTATCTCACATTTTAATTTTTTGCAATATTATATGAAAAAGTCAAGGGTTTTTAAGGGACTCCTGTTCAGGCTCTCTAAGCAATTGAATTTTTTTTTTAAATAACATTTTTCCCCCACAAAATACTTGGAATTATTCTTTGTTGTTGTTTTAATTCTTTGAAAATCTCACACATGTTCACACTCTCAGCCCTGGGTGTTCTTCATAGGCAACCGATGGAAGGTCACACAGTAACTGGCACTCATTCATTCTTGGGGCGCTTCTCTGAAGATGTAGGTCTTCAGAGAAGGACTAAGGACCAGCCAGTCTCTGAAGCACTACCTCTAGTGGCAATGCCTCACCTTTCAAACTGGTGACTGAACCAAGCATAAGACACCACTGAAGGCGCCGTTCTACTGCTGTGAAGAGATCACATGACCAAGGCAACTCTTACAAAACAAAGCATTTATTAGGGTGCTTGCTTACTGTTTCAGAGGCCGGCCCATTCTCATCACGCTGGGGAGCATGTCAGCATTCCTGGCACTGGAGCAATAGCTGAGAATTCCATATCCTCATCACAGACCAAGAGAAAGGGAGAAAGAAATGCTAGGCCGGGTGTGTGCTTTGGAAAACCTCCAAGCCCACCCCCAGTAACACACCTCCTCCAACAAGGCCACACCTCCTGATCCTTCTAACCCTATGAAAGAGTTCCATACACTAGTGACTTTCTATTAGGGTTTCTATTGCTGTGATGAAACAGTATGACCAGAGAGCAAGTTGGAAGGAAAGGGTTTATCTGGCTTACATTTCCACGTCACTGTTGATCAACCAAGAAAGTCAGGAAAGGAACTCAACAGGGCAGGATCCTGGAGGAAGGAGCTGATGCAGAGACCATAGAGCAGTTCTGTATATTGGTTTGCTCCTCAGGGCTTGCTCTGCCTGCTTTCTTATACAACCCAGGACCACCTTCCCAGGGGTGGCCCCATACACAATGGACTAGGCCCTCCACCATCAATTACTAATTAAGAAAATGCCCTCCAGGCTTGCCTACAGTCTGATCTTATGGGAGCATCGTCTCAATTGAGGTTCCTGTCTCTCTGATGATTTTAGCTTGTGTCAAGTTGACATAAAAATATTCAGCACAGTAAATATTCAAATATATGAGCCTACGGGGACCATTCTTATTCAAAGCACCACATAGTCCAATAAACAAGGTTAGCTATAAAGATACAGCTTTTCTGTATAAGTTGTCAGCCATATTTGGAACCACGCATAAAGGATCTTGTGATGGTTTGAATATGTATGGCTCCCATAGACTCATGTGTTTGAATTCTTGGCCATAGGGAGTGGCGCTATTAGGAGATATAGTCTTGTTGGAGGAAGTGTGTCACTGTGGCTTTGAAGTCTTATATGCTCAAGCTACACCCAGTGTTGCACACAGTCTCCTTCTTCCGCCTTTGGATGGAGATGTAGAACTCCCAGCTCCTTTTTTCAGTATGATGCCTGCCTACACCCTGTCATGTTTCCCTCCATGATGATAATGGACTAAACCTCAGAACTCTAAGCCAGCCCCAATTAAATGTTTTCCTTTATAAAAGTTGTGTGGTCATGGCGTCTCTTCACAGCAACGAAACCCTAACTAGGACAGAGCTGCTACCTCTTTCTCTCCTTGTCAGTTGACCTTGAGTGATCTTTCTGAGCCTGTCTTCTGCTTTATACAATTAGACTACCATCTCTCTCAAAGGGTGCTGTTGTAATTTTAAAATGTCACATTCCCCCCTACAGGCTCAAGTGTTGAACACTTGGCACTCAGCTGGTGGCAATGTTCTGAGAGGTTTTGGAGTCTTGGCAAGCAGACCCTGAGGAAATGGGTCACTAGAGGTGCCTTTTTTTCTGCTTTCGGATGTCACCATAGCCAAGAAGCCTTCCTGCTGCCACACTTCCCCGCACCTTCAAATCATGGGCTAAGATAAATCCTTACTTCCTTAAAGTTGCTTCTTGCCAGGTATTTGATCATAGCTACAAGAAAAATAAGTGATACAAATATTTTTAAGAATACTGATACATACATACATACATACATACATACATACATACATATGGCATTTACATAGGGTCAGTGCAAAAACAAACCAAGACCATTATTTTCAATCAAACCAGACTTCTTCCCAAAAATGTTATAAATATTAACACTAGCATCATTGATCATACCACTTCAAGAGCTCTCATTCCCTGGACACACCCCCCCAACTGTGTCTCAGCTGGTACAGTACTGGCCTAGCATGCATGAAGCCCTACCAGGTTCCATCCTGGTACCATATAAACTAGGCATAGAAATGCACAGGCATCAGGGCCTGCACTACATAGGCAAGAGGGTGAGAAGGTCAAGATCATCCTCAGCTACGTATCAAGTTTGAGGCCAGCCAGCCCAGGCTCACACAAGAAGACTCATCCAGATGTTACACGTTGGCACCTGGTAGATTAGCTCATGGCCCAAGTCAGGTTCCAGTGTCTCTCACATTCCAGCCTCCCCACCCCACCCCCCACCCCAGCTAACCGCATTACAAATGCATCCCAGTGGCACACAGCAAGGTCAGTCCTTACGATAGTTAAAGGAATGAAATAATGCTATACTGAAGACTTGATCATCACTAACCTATTAATTACTGTATAAATCTCCAGAAAGCAGAGGGGAGCCTGGTGTTTAAAAAAAAATGTAAGCATATCTTGAAAGGCCAAGGAGTAACCAAGAAGAGTCTCTTCCCTCAGCAGAGCTGACACTGCCGGAGAAGAATTGGTAGGATATTTATTGCAGTTTTATGCAGTCAACTGGCTGACTAGGATTCATATCCTAAGAGAATTTTTTTTCTTGTGATGTATATTTCTTTTTCATTATGCTAGCAATATCTGTCCCTTGTAGAAAAACTAGAAATTGCTGACAAGCAAAAATAATAATAATAATAATACTTAAATCACACATAATTCAACTACCCAGATATAAACACTGCTAATATTTTTGGCGCACATTCCTTTAAATGTCATTGTATATTTATGTATTTTTGTACAAACAAAATCGCATTATACATGCAATGTTATAACACGGTTTACTGACTGAGCAATACCAGGGACATCTCTCTGTGTCGACAAATGTTCTTCCATGGGGCTGTTTTCCTCCAGTGATGCATAGCAGTCTGTTATTTTAAAAAAAATCACCCATATTTAAACAATCCTGAACTTCCAAACAGTCAAGTTGCTTCAGAATCATGCTTTGGGTACTGTAATGGCCCCTGGGGAAAGTATGGTTAGAAAGAAGACAAGCAAGGACCTGGTGACACAGAGGGCTCTTGGATGGAAGAGGCCTCCAAGGACCAGAAAAGAACAATCCAAAAGCATACAAGAAAAGGTTGGTGGCCAGGCTGGGGACAGGGGGAAGGGGGAATAAAAGACTGAAGGGTTATAGAAGAATGTATTGCCTGGTGCTTATTCCTCATGATACTGTACTCTACTCTTTGGGTTTTTAAGAGGGTGTAAAGCTGCTGAGATGGCTCCATCTGTAAAGTGCTTAATTCACAATCGTGAGGGCCTGAGTTCAGATCCCCAGTGCTGCATAAAAAGCCAGGTGGGTGGTGTATCTGCAATGGCCAGGTTGGGAAGAAGCAGTGACAGGCAGAGACAGGATTCTCTGGCCACAGATCAGCCAAAAAGGATGTACTCCAGATTCAGTGATAGCCTCTCTCAGAAAACGGCATGGAGAGAGATTGAAGCAAACATCTGACTTCAACCTATCTCCATATAGTATATGTGTGTGAGTATGTATGTATGTATATGTGTACATATGTGTGTATGCACATACACGCGCGCACACGAGAACTCGAGGCCCCTCCCCTCTACAACAAGGCTTAAAGCAGACACCCACTGCCTTACGGGGCTACTTGCTCTCTCACACCTTCTTGCAGGTGCGGGTTTCTTAAGCAGTCCGTAGAAGGATGTTTGCTCCATTCCTAGGTCATCTACTTGCCCCTGGTGACATGAATACAAATGCTTGACTCACCTGCTATTGAAAACCCTGGCTTATCTCAGGTCAAACTGCTCCTCAGTGTGCTGAAGCCTGCAGGATTAACAGAAAGGAGTCACACGCTGATGGATGCCTTATGAGAAACGTCTTATGGAAATTAAATCACAAGAAAGCTTTCCACATGGCTTCCCAACCATGGCCTTGAATGAGTCGATCAGACTGTCAGGCAGGAGATCATTCACCATGGTCTCCCTTACAGCCTGCGCAGCATAGCCTGCAGTGCCTTTTCTCTTCTCTCTTTGTGTATATGTGTGTTCATACACGTATATACATGTTTCTGTTTGTGTGTAGGCGTACAAGCATATTGTGCACATGCTTGTTGAGGCCAGAGGTCTACTGGTGTCCTCCGCAGTCATTTCTCAGCTTTCTTTGTCTGTTTGTGGCAGGGTCTCTTACTGAATCTGGAGCTCGCCAATTCAGCTAGGCTGGCTGAACAGCAAGTACTAGAAGAGTTCTACGCAGCCTCTTCCCTGGGTCCCCAGCACTTGAACTACAGGCACATGCCACCACACCCAGGTTTTTATGTGGGTGTTCTGGATCCAAACTGGAGTCCATATGTTTGCTTGGAAAACTCTGACTGACTGAACCATCCATCTCTCCAGCACCCACCCATCCTCTCTATTTTTTGAGACAAGATCTGGTTGTGTAGCCCATGCTGGCCTCAAACTCATGGTCCTCCTGCCTCTGACTCCTAGGTGATAGATTTACTGTTCTATCACACCGCTCTCAGTGTCTGCTAACAGGCCTAATAAAGTCGCAGGCTACACACCATGCCCTATAATCTGAAACAGATCTTACAGTGAAAAATCTAAACATGAAAAACCCTGGGAAACTGTTTGGAATAACCCTTAATGGGCAACAACTGGTAAAATTTTATATAAAAATATCAGCCGAGGGTCACCACATGACAGCCTTTCATGCTCATCAAAGATCTCTCCTAATGACTCCAAGTGCCAGCGTCCCAGCTCAGAACTCTGAAGGGAAGAGCAAGCTTTATAATCAAAGTCCTTAAGTTGCATCTGTGTAGTGCCACTAAACCCACTATAAAGAGACTCAACACTGCCATTCTCCTGTGCGCACAAGCTCTAGAGACTGTAGTTTCTTATAAATATTTTACCAGGAAAAAAAAAAAAGCAAAACAAATGAGATGCGGAATGTCATGGTGTGTTTCCAGATGAAACCAGAGATTGACACGCAATTCTGTCAGCCAAAGTACAATTCACACAAGAGCAAGGCTGGAGAAACCAAATGAAGTGCTCATACCTTTAACAGGAGAGATGAGAGGCTGGAAATACGGCTCAGTGATAACATACTGCCTAGCATACTGGAAACCAGAGGGGAGAGGTAGTTGTGGTAGATTGAACTCTAACTTGAAATTAAGTTAAGGTACAGCCTTAACAGTTTCAACAAAGCCTACACACCTGTCATGAAACAAAGATTTAAATGATTGAGCAGGGTAATGGATGTTGAATGTGCTCTAAAATGTCCATTAAGGGTCAGAAAGATGGCTCAGCAAGTAAAGGTGCTTACCACCAAACCTGATGACCTGAATCCCATCCCTGTGACACACAGAGTAAGAGAGAGTAAATTCTTACACGTTTTCCTCTGGCCTTCATCTCTCTCTCTCTCTCTCTCTCTCTCTCTCTCTCTCTCTCACACACACACACACACACACACACACACACATTTAAATGTCCATTTCAGATTTTAGAATGGCAACTTCTAATCTCTAAGGATTTTTATGATCTTTCACATTTTTAATGATTTTTATTTGGTATTTATCTGATACTAATGGTTCGTTCTTCCAGTATTTTTACTATCAAATATTTACATTAATATTAAGCAATTAATGGAAATTAGTAGCAATGATTAATATTAATAAACCAAGTATTTAATACATGGCATGGATTATTTTTTATGGAAAAAACCCTCTTTGGATAACTGAATCAACATGCCACCTGCCAGTTTACTCTTGTATACTCATTCATTGTGACTTTAAAGTAATGGGTATGTGGAGTACTATAAAGCCAGAAAAAGTCATGACTTGAGAAATTTCTAAGGGTTCCCAGAGACTTCAATTTCTCCTTCTTAATTCTTGGATAATCCTATCTCCCTAGAGTTTGGGAGCATTGGTTTCCTGCGTCCATCAGAAAGCTCGTACCTCAATAGTCGGGTGGGCCTCATCACACGTGAGCAGGCCCTGGTCTTCCTAATTTACCCAGTGTTGTGCATCTAAAAACTCCCCAGGAACTTTGTCGGAAACTGAAATTTGTAGAACAGTCTTTCAGGAAAAGCGTGGCGAGGGTGACAAAGGTGGGGAAAGAAAAGGTAATGGACTAGAAGTGACATGAAGTCAGAGGGGACTACGTGCAGGAGGTGGCGGTCCAGCGAAAGGGACAAGAAGGCAGAGAGATGAGGGAGTGAAAACACCACAGAGACCCACAACTTTGTATGCTGTCTCTAAAAATTAATTTTATAAACAGCACTTGCCTCTTTCTGTTATGTAAATATATGGCCACTTCTCTAATGAGGCCAAAATGTCCAGAATGAGTAAGATACCCTCTTAGTTCAAACTCCCTAGAAGGCAGAGAGAGCCTAAGGAAGGATCAAGTCCAAGTGCTCCACCAGGCAGATGAAGTCCCTGAGCCCTGTCATCGGTTCTCAACCTGTGGGTCGAGACCGTTTTTGGGGATCACAGATCTGATATCCTGCATATCAGATATTTACATTCCGATTCATAACAGTAGCAAAATTACAGCTCTGAAGTAGCAGCAAAAATAATTTTATGGTTAGGGTCACCACACCATGAGGGACTGTAGTAAAGGGTGGTAGTGTTAGGAAAGCTGAAAATCACTGACCTAGTGCGTTATCGGACACAGGAAAAGGGGGATGAAGGCAGGAGGACCGGAAGGGATGGAAAGCCGTGCTAGAAACCACACACTGTAGGGCTGGCCCACTTCACAGCAAGCTGTGAAGGCAGAGGAAAGGATCAGGCACACCTTTCTGTATTTATTTTTACTTCTTCAATTTTAGTTTTCTGATTGGGAACACCATTACTTGAACCTATAGCCTTTCTGTTCTAACTTTAATTGCTCCTTAAACTCGAAGATCAGCAAATAATCAGTCACTGTCTTTACCCACCATCTTGAGAGAAGACTAAAGGCTCAAATTTTTTTCTTTGGTTTTAAAGTCTTTCTCTTTTGAAAAGCAATGTAGTCAGCCAGTGGCGGTGCAACACTCGGGAGGCAGAGGCAGGTAGATCTCCAAGTCAGCCTGCTCTACAAAGCCAGATTCAGGACAGCCAGGGCTACATAGAGAAAGCCACCTTGAAAAACTAAAAATAAACAAACAAATTAATTAAATGTGTGAATGTACATTTATCGAGCAAAGCAAAGATTCCATAGTTTTGTTCATGTATATATCACGTACTATAACCACATTCAGTCTTTTTCCCCTTTTCTTTTCTTTTTCTGTATTTTACTGCTTTTTTTAAAAACTTAAGTATATTTTGATGGTACTTTCCCCTCCCTCAGGTCCTTACAAATCCTCTCCCATTTCCCACCCACCCAACTTTAAGTTCTTTCTCAAAAAAAATCAAGCAAAACCCAATACAACAACAAAACCCTTCATACCAAGAAAACAAATTAAAGCCACACCCAAAAAGGAAAACAAAACAAAACAAAAACACCAAGCTGTAACCAATAAATACCCACACACACAATTGTGGGATTCATCAAACATCGGTCAATTCCTCTTGAACTTGAGACCTGCCCTGGAGAAATCTGATTTTTCTACCCCAGCACATATAAATGACAGTTCATTTGTTAAACTTTACCCTAGTGGCTAGATTTTCATTCATTCGGGTGTGTGTGTGTGTGTGTGTGTGTGTGTGTGTGTGTGTGTGTTTGCTTGCTTGCTTGCTTGTTTTTAAATATTAAAAAATAAAGTGTAATAAGATAAAACAAAATCTATCACGTTGAGGTTGGACAAGACAAACCAACAGAAGGACAAGAGTTTAAGAGAAGGCACAGGCATCAGAAACCCACTCATTCACTCACTCAGGAATTCCATAAAACCACCAAGCTGACAGCCATAACACATATGTAGGGGATCTGATGCAGACTCACACAGGCCCTGTGCATGCTGCCTCAGTCTCTGAGGGTTCCTATGAGCTTTCATCACGTTCAGGCTTTTACACTCTCTTGCCTCCTCTCCCACATAGGTTCCCTGAGCTCTGGGTGGAAGGAATCTGATAGAGACATCCCATTTAGGACTGAGTGTTCCAAGGTGTCTCTTTCTCTCTATGTAATATCTGGCTGTAAGTCTCTGTATTCCTTCTCATCTGCTACAGGAGAAAACTCAGATCACAGCTGAACAAGGCACTGATCTATGAATATAGCAGAATATTATCTATAGTCATTTATCACTACTTTTTTTTCTCTTTTTTTAAAGACCAAATTTGTTTGTTTGTTTTTCCCCTAAGTCCCTGGACTATCTAACCTCTGTTCTTTGAGGCTACATCTCTGTTTGGTTTCCATAAATGGGCTTGCAACCAGCCATGGGAGAAGAAATGGGTAGAGTTTACCTCTACTTCCCTCCTTTTGTTTAATCTACAGCTATCCTTTAATGTGGTGATCTAAATTCTAAAGAGGAGCAATTGTGATGTTTCCCCATTCTTAAAAATCACTCCATAGACAGAGACGTGGGAGATGGAGTCCAAAGCTTATCATGATCTCCATTCTCAACAGTTGTCCTTCAAGCCTGACTAGCTACCAAATGCTAGAGGTTGGAACTTCACGAGTGTGAGTGTTTGGAGGACGTGTGAGCTTTCTCACTGATGTGACAAAATGTCTGCTGAAAGTAGCATAGCTTCTCTCATAGTCTGAGAGTACAGCCCATCATGGCGGAGAAGCCGAGGCAGCAGGTGTATGAGGCCACTGGTCACAGTCGGTCCACAGTCAGAAATAGACACAGAGAGACACTCAAGCCTAGCTTGCTTTTGCCATTGATTCAGTTGAGGATCTCAGTCCTTGGAACAGTATCATCTATATTTAGAATGGATATTTCCTCCTCAGTTAACAATTTTTAGAAAGACCCTCATCCCTAGGCCCAGAGGTGTGTTCTGTAGGTGATTCTAAATCCAGTGGATTCAACAATGAAGATTAGCCACCACAGGAGGGACACAGTTTACCCCACAGCTTCCTGTCAAAATGGTATCTGAGAGAGTTGTAGAGATTGCTCGATGGTTAGTTAAGAGCACTTACTGCTCTAGCAGAGGAACTGAGTTCAGAGACAGCACCTACATCCTGACCCCAGCTTGATGGCGTCCAAAATCCTCTTCAGGTCTATACATGAGTTCTCGTTCTCTCTCTCTCTCTCTCTCTCTCTCTCTCTCTCTCTCTCTCTCTCACACACACACACACACACACACACACACACACACACACACACACTAAATCTTAAAAAAATAAAGCCTTTAGTGTTTGAAACTGATTAAGTGACCAATCACTGCCAAATCAGTCTTTTGCCTTTCTGGCCTTTCCCACCATTTAGGATTTGGGTGGGATGCCATGTGATGTGTTACATATCTAAACTGTCCCCATGTTGAAACTCAGCCTTGAGGAGGTCACTTTGCTGAGACCCATCAAGGCTATTTTCCTCAGGTAAGCATGGCCACTCTAGGACTTGCTTTTGTTCTCTCTCTCTCTCTCTCTCTCTCTCTCTCTCTCTGTCTCTCTCTCTCTGTCTCTCTCTCTTTCTCTTTGTCTCTCTCTGTCTCTCTCTCTCTCTGTGTGTCTCTCTCTCTTATTCTTTTTTTAATATGTTCTAGTCTGAGTTGTATCTTTGCCTTGGGTAGAAACACGACTTCTGAACTGCTAGGGAGATTGTAAGATCACTATCTAGCAAGAAGATTTCTCCAATGAAGGGAGATAGCACTGTCTTGCATCATCCAAATGGGCCTGTCAATCATCTGAGCAGGAAAACACCCTTCAGGAAAGCTATCTGTTCAAGAGACTTTAGAAAATACTTATAGAGCCCACCTGTAAAGTGGCATAATGGTCTCTCAGGCCATTTGTCCACTGTCAACCCATGAGAATGTTTTCTGCCACAGTGGTCTCTTTGGTCTTGACCTACCCTCACCCTTAAGAGTATCTCCTATTATTTTGTAATAGCTCCAGGTCTCTTCACACTGTGCCCCTTTCTGAATCATTTTGATGGAGAACACAAAGACTGGGGAGCGAGCTGAGGAGATGTCATGGCGAGATCCCAGTAGTACTGCTGCCTCAAATATAGATGACTCAGTATAATGACCTGAGTCTGATTTCAAGATGCCACATGATTTTAGGAGAGAACCAACTCCCAAAAGTTATCCTCTGACCTCCACAGGCATGCTGTGACATGGGCAAGTTCACAAGCACACACACACACACACACACACATGCACATGCACAGACACACGCAAGCACATTCAAGCATGCACAATTAATTAATGTAAACATTTATACAATTAAAAAAACAAGGGTTAATTAAGACAAAATGAGAATAAATGAGTAGGCCTGAATATTAGTTATATTTTCATAGATTTGACACAGATTTGAAACACTCATATAAGGAACAGAAACAAGATGGCCACCAACAAGCTGAAAAGAAATCAGCTCAGCTGAGCCCACTTGGTCTTGGATTTCCACCCTCCAGAACTGTGAGAAAGTAAATTCCTATTGTTTCAGCCCCGGAGCTACAGCCTAGAGGTGGGGCAGAGATCTACCAAGCCAAATCCTGCCCCGACTTATTTTAAAATCTGTCAATCATTTACATTCCCTTTGAGTTTAATCCCTAAAGCAGCCAAATTATTACCTCTCTGAGTCTGCCCGAATGCATGGCTCTTCTCCATTTTTTTAATCAAAATGAGAGTCCCCAGTAAAGCATGTTTTTGCTGGTAGGCTGTAACATAATCAAATAGGCACTATATGTTTTAATGAATAATTTATATATTGTGCCGGTATTAGCTCAGCAATTATCTTCCTACCGCTTGCTGGGACCTAGCCACAATTATTAATATGTTAGTGTGATGATTATTGAGATTTCAGAGCACCTTCAATCAAGTCAATAAAAGAAATGAATAAAATAAATTATAATACATTCTACAAAAAGTACTAGAATATATAGGATCCACAGATCCTGATTTAAAAAAAAATAATTAAACAGCAAAGTAGAAAAGTGAAATTGGCTGAAATATCAAACATTCACATAGCCGTGATGAGCATTGATTTTGCATAATGATTGGTTTATTCAACTCCGTTGCTGTTTCAGGGACCGGGGGAAAAAAATTCATGTGAACCGAACAAAATACACTTAAAGTGATCAAAGAGGAGATGCCAACAGAATACCAAGAGAACCAACCAACAGCAAAGGGAGCCTGGTCTGCTTTAGCAGAGGATTCGTGCCTTCCTGTGAATGTAGCTTAATCAGACTCATGGATCCGGACAGCCCAGGCAATGTTGTGTGCAGTCTGACCTACTACTCTCTGTCCCACCTCCCTTTCCCTGCTCCTAAGGCTCTCTGCTTCATCTGGAAGGTCTGGATCTCTTTTCACCATGCCTGTGTTTTATATCCTGTTAATTGTTTTCATTGTTTCTTCATTCCTATGTGGTGTTTTGAATCACATCCACATTCACTTGAGGGCTTTTGTTGGCGGACCCATATCCTCAAAGTGTCACCCACACAGAATAGCCAAGCACTTCGAAGGTAGGGCCTGTCTTCATCTGCATTTCCTGCTGATAGTAGACAGAGACAGGACTTATGAGTAAAACCATTTTACTCCATATTCTTGTGGCCTTCTGGCCACGCCTTCTTCACACAAAGTAACCTTTCAATTAAGGAAACAGATAAGTTGTAGTATGTTCACATAGCATATAACTGTAAATGAATGCATGATATAGGTGGGTGTCACTCACATAATGTTGGGTAAAAGAAAGTAGACATGAGCAGGTAAAATACCGGATGAGCATCATAAAAAATGATGTAGCAAGGCAGATAGAGCTAAGCTGCACTGCAGAAGTCATGAAGGTCAGAGGGAACAAGAGCTGAGAAGCACAGCTTCGTGCTGCAGCCTGGAGTGGCCTGTGATCTCCTCAGAGACCTCCATTCAGGTGAAGTAGAGACTCTTGACTGTCAAAAAGCAATCAAGGGAATATACAGCCAGCCAACAGCCTACAGCAAATTAAATGGAGAGAAACTTATAGCAATTCCGCTAAAAATCAGGGACAAAGCTGTTCACTCTCTCTGTATCTATTCAACAAGGTACTTGAAGTTCTAGCTAGAGCAATAAGACAACTAAAGGAGATCAAGGGGGATACAAACTGGAAAGGAAGAAGTCAAAGTACCACTATTCGCAGATGATATGAGAGTATACATAAGTGACCACAAAAATTCTACCAGAGAACTCCTACACTGATAAACACCTTCAGCAAAGTGGCTGGATACAAAATTAACTCAAAGAAATCAATAGCCCTCCTTTATACAAACAGGCTGAGAACTTAGGCAAGCAACATTCTTTTTTTTTTTTTTTTTTTTTTTTTTGGTTTTTCAAGACAGGGTTTCTCTGTGTAGCCCTGGCTGTCCTGGAACTCACTTTGTAGACCAGGCTGCCCTCGAACTCAGAAATCCACCTGCCTCTGCCTCCCAAGTGCTGGGACTAAAGGCGTGTGCCACCACGCCCCGCTAACATTCTTTACAACAGCTATAAATAATATAAAATATCTTGGTCTAACTCTGACCAAGCAAGTTAAAGACCTGTATGACAAGAACTTCAAGTCTCTGAAGAAAGAAATTGAGGAAGATATCAGAAGATGAAATTACCTCCCATGCTCATGAATTGGTAAGATTAACATAGTAAAAATAGCTATGTTACCAAAAGCAATCTACAGATTTATTTCAATTTCCATCAAAAATTCAACACAATTCTTTATAGACCTTGAAAGTACAATTCTCAACTTCATATGGAAAAAAAACCCCAGGATATCTCAAACAATCTTGTACAATAAAAGAACTTCTAGAATCACCATCCCAGATTTCAAGCTGTACCACAAAGCAATAGTAATAAAACTGCATGGTACTGGCATAAAAACAGACAAATTGATCAATAGAATTGAAGCCCCAGAAATAAACCCACATACCTGTAGACACTAGATTTTTGACAAAGAAGCCCAAACCATATAAAGGAAAAAGGAAAGTATCTTCAACTAATGGTGTTGGTCTAACTGGATGTTTGCATGTAGAAGAATGCAAATAGATCTACATTTATCACCCTGCACAAAATTCAAGTCCAAGGGTTTCAAAGACCTCCACATAAAACTGGACACAATAAACCTAATAGAAGAGAAAGTGGGGAGCAGCCTGGAACACATTGGCACAGTAGACAACTTCCTGAAAAGAACACCCATAGCTCAGGCACTAAGGTCAACAATTAATAAGTGGGACCTCATGAAACTGAAAAGCTTCTATAAGGTGAAGGACACCATCAATAGGACAAAATGGCAGCTTACAGAATGGGGAAAAAAGTCTTTACCCATCCTATATCTGACAGAGGGTTAATATCCTAAATATACAAAGAACTCAAGAAATTAGACACCAACAAACCAAATAACCCCATTAAAAATGAGGCATAGAGCTAAACAGAATTCTCAACAGAGGAATCTCTAATGACTGAGAAGCATTTAAAGAAATGTTCAGTGCCCTAGTCATCAGGGAAATGTAAATCAAAATGACTCAGATTCTGTCTGACACCCTTCAGACTGGCTAAGATCAAAAACTCAAGTGACCGCACATATTGGCAAGGATGTGGAGCGAGGGAGCACTCCCACGTTGCTGGTGAGAGTGCAAACTTCTACAAGCACTTTGAAAACCAATAAATAGGTTTCTCAGAAAATTGAGACTAGTTCTACCTCAAGACCCAGCTATATTACTCCTGGGCATATACCCAAAAGATGTTCCACCATACCACAAGGATATCTGTTCAACTGTGTTCATAGCAGCTTCATTCATAATAACCAGGACCTGGAAACAACCTAGATATACCTCAACCAAAGGATGGAATACTATTGAGCTATTAAAAGCAAAGACATCATGAAATTTGCAGGCAAATGGATGGAACTAGAAAATATCATCCTGAGTGAGGTAACCCAGAACCAGAAAGACATACATGGTATGTACTCATTTATTAAGTGCTATTAGACACAAAGTACAGAATAACCATGCAACAATCCACAGACCCAAAGAAAGTAACAAGGACGGTCCAGGGAAGGTTGCTTAAATATCACTCAGAAAAGGAAGTAAAATAGGCGTTGGAGGTGGATGGATGGAGGAGACTGGTTGAGAAAGGGGATGAGGAGGATCAGAAGAAGACTGAGAGAGATAGTAATGATGGGGGAGCAGCAGATCTAGGATGAACTGGAGACCTGGAACAGGGGAGGTTCCCAGGAGTCTATGGTGGTGACCCTAGCTGAGACTTCTAGCAGCTAGGGAATATGGAACTAAAATGGCCACCTCCTATAGCCAGGTGGGACTTCCAGTGGGAGGGGGACACCAACCCACCCAAAAAACCTTCTACCCCAAACTTGTCCTATTTACAAGATGCCTGGGGATAAAGATGGAGTAGAGATTGAGGGAATGGCCAACCAGTGACTAGCCCAACCTGAGACCTATCCCATGTGAGAGAGCCAAACCCTGACACTATTAATGATACTCTATTATGCTTGCAGACAAGAACCTAGCATAACTGTCTCCTGAGAGGCTTCATCCATCAGCAGGTAGAAACAGATGTAGAGACCCACATCTAAACATCAGGCAGAGCTCAAAGAATCATGTGGAAGAGTGGGGGATAGGATCAAGGGAGCTGGAGAGGTCAAGGACACCACAAGAAGACCTACAGAGTTAACTAACCTGGGCCCATGGGGGATCGTAGAGACTGAACCACCAACTAAGATCATGCAAGAGCTATACCTAGACCCTATACATTTGTAGCAGATGTGCAGGTTGGTTTTTATGTGAGTCCTCTATCAGTTGGGGGTGCTGTTTCTGACTCTGTTGCCTGACTTTGGATCCCCTTTCCCTAGCTGGATTGTCATGTCTGAATTCAGTGGGAGAAGATGTGTTTAGTCCTGCTGCAACTTGATGCGCCAGGATGGGGTTGATACTCATGGGGGACTTCCATTCTCTGAAGAAAAGGGCAAGGGGTAATGAGAAGAGGGGTTTATGGGGGTGGGGCTGCAATTAGGATATAAAGTAAACAAATTAATTAATTATTAATGAAGAAATTAAAGCACTATAGGGCAAGTGGAACATGAAGCAAAACAATTCACTAAGGAATTGTTTTAGGAGGTTTCAGGAGTGAAGAGGACCCAGATCAGTTTCTAGCACTCACCCCATCGTAACTCCAGTTTCAAAGGATCTGATGCCCTCATCTGACTCCTACAGACACCAAGTACACATATAGTGCACATACATACACCCAGGCAAAGCATTCATACACATAAAATAAAATAAATAAATTTACAATAATAAAAGAATTTGTTTTTAGAGTTGGCTGTGGTGGTGTACACCTTTAATCCCAGCCCTCAGGAGCACAAGACAGGCAGATCTCTGAACATTCAAGGACAGCTTAATCTATAACGAGAGATCCAGGCTACCAGGGCTATATAGTAAGACCCGGTGTCTAAAAAAGGGAGGAGGAGGAGGGAAGGAAAGTAGGAGAAGAGACAGAGAGAGATTTAATATAATTTAATCACAGGCATTAAGGGAGGAAGGGTGTGTGGGAGGGAGGGTAAAAGGGAGAAGAAGAATTTGCAGGCTCTCAGCAAGGACGGGAAGCACATGGCATGATTGAGGGCTTCTTGAGAGGGAACCACCACTTAGTATCTCTTTTTTAAATTGATTTATTTATTTTATGTATGGGAATACACTGTCCCTGTCTTCAGACACACAAGAAGAGGGCATCGGATCCCATTACAGCTGGTTGTGAGCCATCATGTGGTTGTTGGGGATTGAACTCAGGTCCTCTGGATGAGCAGTCAGTGCTCTTAACCACTGAGCCACCTCTCCAAATCACCATTTGGTATATTAACAGCCACATAATCTAATTTTTGGTTAATATTAAAGTCATATTGTTTAAAGACTTTCTAAGGAACTTTTTTTTTAGTAAATGAATTCATAAGGTATGGGTAGCTGGGCATGCTGGAATACACATTTCATAGTGTGTGTGTGTGTGTGTGTGTGTGTGTGTGTGTGTGTGTGTGTGTGTGGTCTGTGTTTCTGTGTCTGTGTATGTATATGTGTATGCCTCTGTGTGTCTGTGTGTGTATGCCTGTGTGTGTGTGTATCTCTGTGTATATGTCTCTCGATGTGTCTTTGTGTGTATGTGTGTATGCTATGCCTGTGTGTCGGTGTATGTGTGCATCTCTGTGTTTCTTTGTGTGTCTCTGTGTGTCTCTATGTGTATATGTCTCTGTGTGTGTGTGTGTGTGTGTGTGTGTGTGTGTGTGTCTACAGAGCTCACATGCCACAGGCTTATAGAGAAACTATCATAGTTCTCAAGGGTTGAGAGAATCCTTTCTAAATCAGATCACAAGAAAGTTAGGATGTGGTTTGGGGCTAGAGAGACAACTCAGTGGTTCAGAGTGTGCTATTCTTGCAGAGAACCCTAATTCACTTTCCATCACCTCACAGGCTCACTTGTGACTCCAGGTGCAGGAGATTCACACTCTCCACTGTCCTCCCTGGGCATTACATTCACATGCACAGACCTACACAAGTGCATATAATTAAAAATAGAAATAAAAGATGTTTTGATTTGCCCTCATTTGTACCCACAGGCTCATAAAGTCTGGAAGAAATTCACATTGCACTAGAGTAAAAGTGAGTAATTATTTCTATAAAAAGACCTATCTTCTGGCTGGGAACAGTTCCTAGTCTTAGAAGATTCTCAGGAAATTGTAGGTTTACAGCTGGAAAGGGAGTAGGCTAAGCATTTAGGCCTCCAGAGTGGCTTAGTGCTATTTTAACATTCTTATTTGAAATATCTCTATAAAAAAGGTAGGCTGGATATGGCGTCCCACACTTATATTCCAGTACTTAGAAGGTGAAGCAAGAGGATCAGAAGTTCAAAGCTAGCCTCAGCTACATAGTGAATTCCAGGCCAGCCTGGGGTACTTGAGATCCCATTTCCAAAGAAATAAAGAAAGGGATGGAATGAGGGAGCATGGAGGAGGGAGGGAGCATGGAGAAGGGAGGGAGGAGGGAGGAGGGAGGGAGGGAAGAGGGAGGGAGGAGGGGAGGAAGAGGGAGGGAGGAGGGGAGGAAGAGGGAGGGAATTGTCTTTGTAAGAAACCTTTTTTTTTTAATGGGTTTTCAAGACAGGGTTTCTCTGTGTAGCCTTGGCTGTCTTTGAACTCCACTCTGAAGACCAGGCTGACCTCCAACTCAGAGAGATTCACCTGCTTCTGTCTCCCGAGTACTGGGATTAAAGGCATGCACCACTATTGACAAACTGGAAACCTGTTTTCAGATTTATTTATCTTTATTTTCCGTGTGTAAGTGTTTTGCCTGAATGTACGTATGTGTGTTTTATGTATGTCTGGTACCCTTGAAAGCAGAAGAGGTAATTAGATTCACTAGAACTGGAGTTACATGTGGTTGTAGGCTCTCATGAGAGTGCTGGGATCTGAAGCCAGGTCCTCTGGAAGATCAGCCAGTGCTCCTAACAATTGTGCCATCTATCCAGCCCCATGTGCAGAATTCCTGACTCTCCACTGACAAGCAACTTTATCAAGACTTCAGTCTGAGTTAAGAGTGAGGAGCATCTTCCTCTAGCCACGCTCCCTTTATCCTCTCTGTCCCTTTATACAGATTCATGGTGACTGGAGAGTAGGCAGGAGGACAGGAAGGGATGTGGGGATCCAGGGTGCTGGCCACATTCCCTTCCTTTGGCCACTGGCACTTGGAATGGGTACAATCTTTGTGAGATTTCACTAAGCTGAGCTCCTTCGAAGGCTGGGCTCCCGTGTAGACCATATCTCAACAGTCTTGCTAAAATGCCATCAGAGTGCCTGCCCATTCAAAGCTTTCCTAACACTGATAATAACTGAGTCCCAGTGTTTCTGAGTTCCACAAAACAAGACAGAAGCAATAGCTCTCTATACAAGTATCAGCACTCAGTACAAGAACCCAGATTCTGTTCCTAGCACCCATGTTGGAAGGCTTACAACCTTCTGTAGCTCCAGCTACAAGGGATCCAACATCTCTGTGCAGAGGGCATCTGCACTTACAGGCACATACCCATATGCAGGTGTATATAAATTTATACTGGACAGATGGCTAAGTGATTGAGAACATGGCTGCTTGTCTAAACAACCTGGCTTTCCTTCCCTGCACCCACACAGTGGCTTCCAAACAACTGTAACTGCAGTTCCAAGGTATCCAACACACTCTTCTGGCTTCAGAGGCATTACACAGACATGCATTCAGGCAAAACATTCATAAATACAAAATTTTTTTAAAAATCAACCATTTGATCTATTCTACTACCCACAAAGCCAGAGAGACCAAATAAATGCAGAGAAATAACAACGTTCAAATATAGAAAAAAAATACCATCTACACCAAAGAAGCATATAGAAGTCAACTGTACCAGATGAGGGGAAAAATATTAAATAAAAAATTTAATATCCCCACAAGGAACAACACAATCAAAGAGGAAATCAATTAAAATTTACAGAATAGAGCTCATTCAATAATTTAAGATTCATAATTAATTGGTAGAATTGAAAGTCTTTGCATTTTTGCATCAATCTACAGTTCATTGTATTTAAAAATAATTCCACAGGTCCAAGTCACAAAGGCACAATTAACCATGGTGATGATGGTGACCACGTTACGTTCTATCGACCAAAACCAGGCCTCTCCTAACCTGATTAGAGCCACACTCAATCACGGCATGACAGACAAGAAATGAATCTATAGTCTACCCTTGATTTCAAACAACGGCTTAGGAAAATGGTTCCGAATATAAAATTATGGAAAACATGACAGTACATCAAAGCAAAGCAAGTTTAATTAGGCTTAGCTTGATAATTGCCGAAAACAAAGAGCCCGCCTCACAGCATGGCTGGGATAAAATCCAGCAGTAAGGCCGGTTGATCCAAATTAAAACCGCCCTATCTACCATCCCACATGAATCCTTTTATCTGAAAGCTACAGAGAACAAAGAATTTCAATTCCACGCAGAATTACACAGGGCTGGTCTCTTTTCATTGGGGTTCAGTTTGGCTAAAACCTGCTGATGTATGTTTCGAGTTGCTATTTTTAAAATAGAGCACGTAAAGACTTTAAGATAAAAGCCAACAGACTAACAGATACTAGCAAAAGTTAGTGCTCCTGCGGCATCGGCAGATTCACGGAATCCGCTTCCGCCCACCCCCACCCCCGGCCCCCCCAGGAGTCATGCAGGAACAAATGTCACAGTCTTGCAGCCAAAATCTCTGAATTACTGATTCTGTAGATGGGGAATATAGAAACCGGCCTGTTAGGAGAATTACAAAATAGCCCCAATTTTTTTAAAATAAGTTAGGAACATTGTAAATTAATTGGGGCGAAGTGTTCTTACTATGGTAACTTTCAAAGGAGAAGAATGATAGAAGGGAAGGTTCTGCGCTGGGAACAGGGTGCACTGCTGTGCCTGATGCCTGCCTCAGCTCAGTCCACAGCCTCACTTCCAGCACCCAAGTCTCCTCTCCTAAACCTCTATCATGTCCTCCAGCCATGGTGTCCACTGAATTAGCATTTAAACATCATATGCACACACACACACACACACACACACACACACACACACACACACACACATCAAATGTTAGCTCATTTACAAAATTCTATCGAATTGTTAAAGAAAAAAATCCATGAAAAGCATTCAATCCCACTAATAATAAAAATACTAATTAAGACATCCATTAAATGTCATCTTTGTTTACCAAACATGCACAGCGTGCAATGGGAAATAATAACTAGGAGTGTCAGGAAAGTTTGGGAGAAACCCTTCTAGAATGATGTTCAGTGAAAGCACCATGTAAACTACTCCTTCAGAAACCAGTTCGACCATATAAAATTATGTGTCGTTTGGTACTGCTTCTCTTTTTAAATGTGTATGTATTCTTTGTGTGCCTGTATGTCTGCTGTATCTGAGTGCAGGTATGCCATAGCATTCAATGAAGGTCAGAGAGTCAGTTCTTTCCTTCCACTGAGAGATCCAGAGGTTGGACATAGGTCATCAAGCACTTCTGCCCACAAAACTACCTTACCATCCCCACATTGACACTATTTCTAAGAACTATAAAAATAATAATAATCAAAGCAATGAATGAAAATGTATATAGCAGAGCTATAGTATGTTAGGCTAAAATGGCTACTCAGAGCAGAAGCATTATAAAGGTCCTGTGTTAAAATGATGTAGCTGTGCATGGTGGCACACACCTTTAATCCCAGCACTCTGGAGTCAGAGGCAGACTTACCTCTGTGAGTTCAGGGCCATGCTGGTCTATTTAATGAGTTCCGGGACAGCCAGGGCTACATAGTATGATCCTGACTTAGAGGGAACAAGAGACAGACAGACAGACAGACAGACAGACAGACAGACAGAGACAGAGACAGAGACAGAGACAGAGACAGAGACAGAGACAGAGACAGAGACAGAGAGGAGAGCTTGGCAGTAATGATATGGCCACAAGAGCAGCCAGAACAGGTCAGACACTGCAGGGCAGTACCCTGGAACAAGAAATTCAATGGCCAACACTAGGATTATAGCTCAGCAGTAGAACACTTGGGATGCCTAGCACCAACAGGAGGAAAAGTTTTACAGGTAATTCAGATTTTGCATCGATATTGATTGACAGGTCTATAGAGGAAGAGCAGACATTACTAAATGAGCTGGATAACTAAATCCAAGGCTATGGACACAGCACATTAGAAGCAAGGAGAAGCAAGTTGCCCTGTTCACAATACCCTACAAAGTTGCTGATGCTGCACTTAGAAAATATATTGACTGTTTAATAATATATATGTAATAAAGAATTCAAGTAATATAGAAAATGTAAAAAAAAAAAGTTAAATTCTAGCCTGAACACCAATACATGAAATAAATCATTATTAATATTAAAGTACACATGGTTCCTAAGATTCCTTCTGCATACATAGACTAGACAGGGAAATACTTTCATAACAATGGGCTTATAATATAACTTCTACTTTTATTAAAAAGCATTACATTTAATTTTATTTTAATTTAACAGAATGAACAGAAAATAAAGAGAAACCAAAGGGAGAGCTGATGTCTAGATAAATGCTTTTCACCACTAGAGACGGCTTTCTATAAAATAGCCCTTCAAGGTTAAGCAAAAAAGAGGTTGGCTTCGTTCAGTTTAAAATCTGTATATGTTTCAACTTTAGAAACTATTAATAGTATCTAGAATGAAAGATAAGAAAGTAAAAACTTTTAAATTTTTTAAACTTTTTATTATGCATGGCAGGGACCTGTGTGGAGTCAGTTCTCAGCTACCTTTATATGTGTTCAGGTCACCAAGCTTGTGAGGCAAGCATCTTTACCTGCTGAGCCGTCTCATAACTCTGAACAATTACATTTATCTTTTTTTCTTTCCATCTTTCCTCCCTTTCTTTCTTTTATGTTTTTGAGACAGGGTCTCACTATGTAGCCTTGACTGGCCTGTTGGTCACTATGTAGACCAAGCTGGCCTCAAACTCACAGAGACCCACCTGCCTCCCAAGGACCAGGATTATAGGCGTGAGCTACCATGCACAGCCTATTATATTTCTTTTTGCTTTCTTCTTTTTGTAAGCAAGATTAGTCTCTGTGGATCGGAACTATATCTGATATTTCTCTCGCCCTAATTCTCTGAGTGGTTTTGGTCTTCAGTTTATATTCACGGTAAGGATACGTATCTGGCAAAATGTTGTGAAGAAGACACAAGTTAAGAGCCTGTATCTTCTGTTGAGAGTATAAGAAGCACTGGCATGTGACTCCATTTCCCATAGATACACAACTGCTGGTGGGATCTTATACGCACATTCACACAACTGGAGTCAAGTCATAGTTAAAAGTAGGCACAAAGACATCTTCAAGATGCGGAAGAATGACTGTCAACTTCAAACTATACACCCAGCAAAATACTTTTCTAGGGCTGGAGGATATTTTCAAATAAATGATAGTGAGATACATTATGGCAACAGCTCTTTCCTAAAGAGGCTGTGTGTACGTGTGTGTGCGTGTGTGTGTGTGTGTGTGTGTGTGTGTGTGTGTGTACATACATGCACCCATGTGCATATCTGTATACATGCATGTGAAGGTCAGAGGTTGACATTGGGTGCCTATCTTGATGATTCTCTCCCACTTTAATTTTTGAGGCAGGTTCTTTCTGAAGCTTATTGATTCAGCAAGGCTGGCTGGCCAATGAGCCTCCAAGGATCTACCCCCACATCTCAGCAACTGTGGTTACCAACGCTATGCCTCACTTTTATGTGGGTGTTCAGGATCCAAATTTAGGTTCTTATCCTTGTGTGGCAGGCACTTCATTGACTGAGCCATCTACCTAGCCACCCCCCTAAAAAAACTTCTAAAATGAGAATTTTAAGGAGAAAGACATGCCCTACAAGCATGGTCTGCAGTGCAAGGAAAGATAAACAAGCAAACAGAGGAGGTGGGGAAGGAAAGCAAAGAAAACTTTAGCATAGAGGTCAGTGTAAACGGATACTTTCTGCTAAAAGCGAGAGACTTCCCAACTGTCTTAGTTTTCTCATTGCTGTGACAAAGTCCTGACTGGAGCAACTTCAAGGAGAAGGGTTCAATTTGTCTCACATTCCAGAAAGCAAAGCCCAGTGTGAAGTGGGAGGTGTGGCAGCTAAGTTAGCTCCATTAGTGGTGGCAAAAGCTTACAGTGAGACTTGTTCTGATCTTGGTGGTTCAGGAAGCAAAGAGCTAGATCAGAGGTAGGGCAGCATTAAAGCTGTCAAAGGCTTTCCTCCCCTGGTGGTCCACATCTCCCAATCAGGCCCCAGGTCCTAAAGTTTCCACTAGCTTTCAAAGCAGCAGCAGCTGGATACCAAGTATCCACACACACAAGGCTTTGGGGGTGGGGGGCGGCTCACAAGCAAAAGGGTCTCTTTGTGACCCTTTTACATGGTCAAACATGGGTTGCTCACTAAAAAGTAATAACAACAAGGAAAACACCAGCATAATACTAAAATGCAGTTCTATGGTTAGCAATTGGTCCAGTCTATCAGCAAATTGTGTGGCTGTGCCGCTGGGGTGAGACCACATCCATTTTTAGGGCTCCATTAGATCTCACCAGCTTCCAAAAGCAAGAACAGTCTCGTTAAGCTTTACCCTCACAGGCATCTATGTGGTGTGGTATATCGGTGCTAAGAGACAATGCCTGTTATTGCTCTACCATCTTCTGAGATGTTAATATAACGTCACCTTTCCCTCGCTCCTAATATAACACAGTTACTCATTACTTTGACATGTCTCTCACTGTAGTGAGGAAACATCTGACAGAAGCAACTTAAGTCATGGGGGAGAGGTATTTGGCTCACAGTTTGAAGGCACAGTCAGTCGTGGTGGAGAAATCATCCAGGCATCAGGACATGAGGTGGCTGCTCGTGTTGCATCTACAGTCAAGAACCGGAGACAGATGAATGCTGGCCCTCAACTTGCTTTCTCCTTTTTATTAGGTCTGAGACCCCAGTGCAGGAGACTGGGTCATGGCTGGGTTAGGATGGGTCTTCCCATCTCGGTTAACCTAATCTAGAAACTCTCTTACATGCATGTTCAGAAGGTTGCCTCCTAGGTAACTCTAGATCCTGTCAGACAACAAATATTAACCACCCCATTCTTCTCTTCCTTTCTACACAAACCTTTCCATGTTTGGGAGGGACATTAGTTTTTGGCTATTGTGTCCATTCTGACTGCAGGCAGCAACATGAGTCCAGCAAGTATCTCCTCTTAGACCAGTTGCACTGAGACCTGGTAAGGGACAGAAAAACTAATAATCTGTATGTAGCCCCCAAGCAAAAACTATGTTCACTGGTGACCCCAACTTTGCCGGTCAAGTTAAAGGTAGACTCCACTACCTCCAGGCCCTTAGGTCTGTTGACACAAAGTTTAAAAACACCCAGCGTGGTGGCGCACGCCTTTAATCCCAGCACTCGGGAGGCAGAGACAGGCGGATTTCTGAGTTTGAGGCCAGCCTGGTCTACAAAGTGAGTTCCAGGACAGCCAGGGCTATACAGAGAAACCCTGTCTTGAAAAACCAAAAAAAAAAACAAAAACAAAAACAAAAACAAAAACAAAAACAAAAACAAAAACAAAAACAAAAACAAAAAAAACACCCAGTCCCTTGCTTAGGAATATCTTGCTTCTAACACTTGTAGTTATACCGCTGGTCCTGTGACCGCTACATCAAATAGGCGAGGAAAGAGGTGATAGGGAAAAAAATCAGTCATTCTAGTGTGCCTTTCCTTGGCAAGAATTGCAAGGTCATATCAGCATCCTTCCCTGTCCCACTTTCCCTAGAGAGAAGGCAAGGACTGTGACAAAGGGTGAGCCGACACCTCCTGCCTTTCTCTCTTCCCACTTTAGATGAACAGCATTTCATCCCCTGCTCTACCTCATACAGAATGACAAAGAGAAGGTAAGAGAGAGAGAGAGAGAGAGAAGAGAGAGGGATGAAACTCACTTTGGAAATAACAGCGCTAATCCATCCATGAGGAAGAGCCACACTTATCTATAAGTTTAAGTATTTAGGATGCATTAGGAACAGCCTTGGTTTAGGGAAACGGCAGTACTAGCTTCTCCTCCTGGGCCTGTGCCCTCTCCAGTCATGGGTAGTTGGCTGGGGTAGCAGTGTTGGGTATGCAGCCCTTCCTATTAAGTAGGTCTCAATGCAATTAAACAATTTTAATTAACCTCGATATTCCGATAATTTTTAATGTTAGTGTGCATTCTTATCTGGGAAGGGCAGTTCTAATATCCAGCTTCACTCGGCCCTGTTACTCTTTCTCTCCCAATAACAGACCTTGGAGGCTGGGTCACACATCTCTAGCAATTTCGAATCTCTAACCCAAGAAGCTTCATCGGGGACATTCAGGCACAGTTCTCTGTGACATGTTATCAGAAGCGAGGCCAGAATAGGATGAGAGTCAAGAAAGGAGATCCATTCAGTCACTTACGTCCATCCTGAAGAGCAACAACAAAGTGGGCATCCAGGGGTAGAAATCAACAAACATCACCTGTGGAGGTTCCCCGAGGAGTCCACACAATCCGTTTCACAATGGTGCTTAAGGATTATTATTTAGAGTCCTCTAGGGATCTGACCTCCCTTTAAGTGCCCCTCTAAACACAAGTATCTTGGAGTTACAAGATCTTGATCAGCTAGTGTTTGTTGAGAACCTACTATGTACCTGCTGCTGTGCCCAGAGCTGTGGGAGACTAATGTGAAGTACTTAACATCTCTGACCTTTCAGAACCTACCAGTTGGGGATAAGAAGTGTGCCCGAGACAGCAGTAGAATGACTCAAGCCAGGAGATAAGTGCTCTTCTCTGAGCTCACACTGGGTTCGAAGGTTGGATCAACCTGATTAAGCCTGCTGGGCAGCCCCAGAGAGGTCATTTTGAGCAACTCTTGACACCAAAGCTCTCCTCGTAAACGCCTGTTTGTGGAGCAGCCACGGCCGGCAGTTAACCGCTAACTGCAACTGACACTATAAAAATGGGGAATTATTGAGCTTTTTGTTGTAAAAGGTTTTTGAACCACCTATTAGCCTAGCCAATTTCCCCGCTGAAGCATGTAAAATTGTCATTTTGAGTCACGCTGAATCAGCCACAGACTCACGGAAGCTTCCTCAGTGCGAGAGGGCAAAAGTGAGTTTATATCCACCAGGAGGTGGCCACACCCAAACCCACGATCATCCTGGGTCCCCAAAACCTAATGTGTACCTGTCACTTATGAGTCAGAGTCAATGTTTGTAAGCATAAAACTTAGGTTGGACAAACATCCCGTGGAAACATCTTTGGCTCAAAACCCGTCTCCACCACTGTTAGCTCTGTGACCTTGTTCCATAGACTATCCATCAACAAGATGGATAGTGGAAAGCCTGCCTAGAAGGTTGTTTAAGGGTCAATGTAGCAATATAAGAAAAGAATCAGGTGCTGAGCTGCGGCAAGTAGTTATGCGTGTCCCCAGCTCACTTCTATATTCACAAAGTTTTGTTCTCTGGCTCTACCCCAACTCACAAACTTTAATATTCTGGGTTGTCATTCATTTGGCATTTACACAAGCTTTAATGAGTACACATTGATGCTGAAATATAGAAGGTAGAGAGAATGTTGAGATCAGAGAGGGCTTAATGAAACAGGCACAAAACACTAGAGGCACAGGGCTCGTCGTGGGAGAGGGGGCAGAAAAACTAAGAGCCGAAGATAGTGGATGCCTACCGTGAAACACTATCTACTGAACATGACAGCACCATTGTACACAGGAGCTCACAGTGACCACGGCTGCATACATGCAACCTGCATAAGAGCAAGCCAGACAAAAGTCCCAGCATGGACACAGAGAGGAGCACATGAATTCCCAACCCCAGCTAGGGAGCTCTGGGCAACTGATGGCTGCTAGAAAAGGAAGAATCTGTTTTCTTCAGGGATGCAGCTCCAGAGAGGCTACCCTAGCATGCTCCAGCAGATGGTCCTATGCCCAAGCACCTACAGGCAGCACTTGGTAGACTCAGTGAGCTGAGAGATAACAGACAGGAATGAATGTAGGTGAGATAGGAGAGGTAGGGGAGAAGGAGGAGGTTTTGATCAAGATGTATGGATAAAACTGTCAAGCATCTAAAGGAAAAATAGATAGAGCTGAACCTCAGCAGGTGTTCAAGCTTTGGGTAGCCTGGGATAAATCGAAGGAGGGAGTATAAGGCAGGCTGCCCCAGCAACGCTGAGGAGTGAAAGAGCAGCATCACACGGCAAAAGACTACAACCTGACTCAGGTAGGAAAGGAGCGAGGGGACTGCTTGTGAAGACCTATGCACTGTGTGCCTGTGTGCATCCATGTAGGCAAACATAGCATTCAGTCTTCCTGGAAAGCCTTAAGTGGGAGTATTCATACCATCCCTTAATTATTTTTTGACCATCCTGTCTCTCGAAAAGACTTAGAAGATGGTGACATGGTAAAGACTGTGCAAACCAACTATAAAGGACAACCACAGCCTATGCAAGGCACCAAGCTCATACATTCCTAGCTACACAATGCTATGCCACTGAGGAAATAAGAAACAGGGAGCATGAGAGTATGCAGTATTGTGGGGAACCAGTGGGTTAGTTATAGAACAATCAGACAGAGTTGTGAGGTTTGGGCTCACGTAATTATGACAGCTGAGAACTCCCTACAACCTACAGTCTGCAAGTTATGGTCCCAGAGAAGTCAGTGGTCTACCACCTGACAAGCAAGGAGTCCACGGGCCCGAGAACTTGAATACTAAGCGTAGGCGCAGGGAAGGATGTTTGTTCCGGCTCAAAAGTCAAGCAGGATGAATTTAAACTTCCACCCATGTGGCCTTTTGTTCTATTCAGGCCTTCCACAGAAAGGGAGATCACTTATACAGGAGAGAGCAGTCTGCCTTACTCGGGCCACCAACCCCAGTTACGACAGTTCCTGGAAACATTTTACAGACACAGAAATAACGGTGAGCCAGAGACTGGCCATCTCATAGCCTAGCATGTAGACAGAGAAAATAAAACATTATCGGGTAGATTGGAGCGGACTAGAGGGCCAGACAGATGTGTTTCTAATCGTTGTTGTGAACAGGAAGAAGCCATCATAATGTCTAGGTGAAGAGTAGTTGGTTACTCTGACATCCTTTATATTGAGTTCTAAATGCATGGCTAGCCATGTAAAAGGACATCATTCATCAATGATTTTAAATGACAATAAAGTACAATTTCTTGTGTTATAAACCAAAGGGATGTGTCAACCAGATGTGACAGCCAATCTTTCACTGGGTCCTGTTCATGCAAAAAAAGAGAAGTGTTTAACGAAGGACATTATGCTTTGATTGATAAAGTTGAGCAAACGATGCTAGAACTGTAGGTTAGCTAAAAATATTCTATCTGTGTGAAAATAGCTAAATGTGATAAGTACACTGTGCTAAAGGAAAAGAATAATCATTACTCCTAGGAAATACAAACTGGAATATGAAAGGATAAAGAATGAGCAGTTTGTCATCATGAAAAGACGACAGACAGAAACAAATACACACACACACACACACACACATATAGAAGGTATAGAGATGATAAGTAAGTATAAACATATAGAGATAAGTCTATGTAATATAGAGGGTAAGTAAGTAGATAGGTAAGTAAATACATAGAGTTGACCGATGTATCGATAATATAGACAGATAAGTAGAGAGACAGATAGATAACATATAGATGAGATAAATAGACAGACAGACACAGACTACATGTATTACAGATAAGTAGATACTGTATGCATATGTAGATTACATACAGATGAATACATACACACACATACATATATAGATGATATATAGTAGGTAAATAATAGAAAAATAGGATGAGAGATGGGTAGATAGATAGGTGATAAATCACAGAGAAAGAGATGATAGTTAGATAATGAGGTACCATATTAACCATAGGCTAAAATAGATTAAACCTTGTCAGGTTTTCTTCATACTGTTCCTCAAACTCTACAAATTTTCCGTTGTTTCCTCAATAAAATTTCAAAAGGAATGACATAATATTTGTAGTCACTTTCATTTTTAAAAATTGAGAATTAATGCCTTGGTAAAATATTTGAGGCCTAAAGATTAATTGTTTGGTCTTTTGGGGTGTTTGGTTGTTTGGTTGGTTGATTGGTTGTTGGTTGGTTGTTTGGTTGGTTGATTGGTTGTTGGTTGATTGGTTGTTGGTTGATTGGTTGTTGGTTGGTTGGTTGTTGGTTGGTTGGTTGCTTGCTTGGTTGGTTGGTTGGTTGGTTGGTTGGTTGTTGGTTGGTTGTTGGTTGGTTGTTGGTTGGTTGGTTGGTTGGTTGGTTGGTTGGTTGGTTGGTTGTTGGTTGGTTGGTTGTTGGTTGGTTGGTTGTTGGTTGGTTGGTTGGTTGGTTGGTTGGTTGTTGGTTGGTTGTTTGGTTGGTTGATTGGTTGTTGGTTGATTGGTTGTTGGTTGGTTGGTTGTTGGTTGGTTGGTTGGTTGGTTGGTTTGCTTTGTTTGGTTTGGTTTTTATTTTGGTTTTTTGGTTTTTTGAGACAGGGTTTCTCTATGTAGCCCTGGCTGTCCTGGATCTCACTCTGTAGACCAGGCTGGCCTCTAACTCATAAGAGATCGGCCTGCCTCTACCTCCCTAGTGCTGGGAGTAAAGACATGTGCCACCACCACCCAGTTGATCAATTGGCTTTTAAAATAAAAATCCAGCCTAACATTTTTTTCCTTAAAAAAAAAAATGTATCTGAAGTCTAGGAAAGAAGTAGAAAACTTAACTAGTATTTTATGCTGTCTATACTCTTTACAGATTTTTACATTTCATCTTTAAAACAAGTCTTTAAAACTTAATCCTCAGTTTCCACATCCTGAAAATGGGCTCAAAGGACCCATTAAAAAGGAGGTCAAAGCTCCTAAGAAGTACAAACTGGATTTGAATTCAGATCTAGTCAATGTTCAGAGTGCCGTGCTGAATGCTCTCTCACTAAATGTTTATTCGGTATGAAAATATCACAATCATCTCATAATTCATACATAAAATAGAGATGTATTCAGTATATTATCTTTGCTACTAAACACTCTTTTCCTAGCTCTTTCTAAAATCATCTCTGTCATAGAATGCTTTACAGAGATGTCCACTCAGAAGCTTTGATGGGTGAGGGGACTCGTGAAGCCAAGGAGCAGTGCCAGCTGAAGACTCTGGTCACACAGTGCGCACATACATCTGCACACATCATATGTAAATACATATGTACACCCAGTACACACATACATATATACACACTTGTACCAACTGTCCACATGTGACTGCACTTGGATTCTCGTTCTCTGGGTTAGTCAGACTTTCTGACACCAGCAAAACTAAGAAAACATACACAGATACATGGAGAAAGATTTCCTGTAAGGGATTGGCTCACAGAATTGCAGAAGCCCAACGATCCTGTGATTCATTGTGTAGATGTTGGCCCAGCAGAGCCAGAGGTAAAAATCCAGTCCAGCGTTGGGTGTGGTGGTACAGACCAACATTGCTTCTCCACAGCAATGAGGAAATGAAGGCGGGAGGATCAGTAGTTCAAGGCCACCCTGGGTACATGAAAGCCTGTCTCAAAAAGTCAATTTGATGATGGTGGTGGTGGTGGTGGTGGTGATGATGATGATGATAATGATGGCGATAATGATGTGAAGAAGAAGAGGAGGAGGAAGAGGAGGAGAAGGAGATGAAGAGGAAGAAAATAAGAATAATTCAAAGATCCAAAGAGTGGTGCTGGAAGTTACCATCAAAATCAGAATCCCAGACTGGCAAGGAGGCTCAGTGGATAAAAGCACTTGCTGTCAAGCCTAGTGACCTGAATTTGACCCCTGAAACCCACTTTGTAGAAGGAGAGAACCAACTCCTGCCAGCTGTCCTCTGACTTCAAACACACACCGTGACATACACACATGCCCACATAATACCGAGAATAATAAATAAGTAAATGTTTTTAAAAATGTAAACCACAGACCAGAGACGCAAGTACCAGTGTTTGGGAACCAAAGAAAATGGACATTCAAGCTCTGGAAGAGAAACCGAAGCCATCCTTTCCTTGCGTCCTTGTTACATCAGGACCAAAGCATTATCAGGAGCACGCTGGATAATGCTTGCCCACATCCAGGGGTATGGGATCCTTTCTACTCAGTAAGCCAATCTCTTCCAGAAACAATGCCTTGATGGCTAATCCTGGCCCAGGAAAGCTGATGCGATATTAACTATCAGATTCCCTACTAGCCCAGAACCCCACACTCTCAGTTTGGAACAGAGTCCTCAATAGTCCTTCAGGTATGGTATAGTCAGCGACTACAGTCTCTCGGGGACCACAGCAAATCAGGACCACCCAAAGCCCCAACTCCTGGAGTGTCCTGGAGGCACACTCTATTGGATTAATTTCCTTTGTCCTGTTCTCTATTGCCATGCGAAACAGACCTGGACTGCGAGAAACCAGACCAGAGAGTTCAGAGACTGCGTAGAATGGAACCGGGTGTGAGAAGTGTCACTTGTCATAGGCTGACTTCATCTCCCTCACCCCCACCCCCACTCCCTGCTACGGTGGCATTTGAAATCTCTCTATTACTCATTTAGATTCCAATCTCCGAGCTCTCCTCTCCTTCCTTCCAGCTCCTAAAGTCAAACAGATTTTTCTCAGCAAAATAACCCTCAGTTACTACCAGGGACAGACTGGTATGTGGGCTACAGCAGATGTACGAGACGCGTTCTACAGGCATTTTTAAAGGGTTCGGTGTCAAGATAAAATTTGTCTAATGTAGCATTTCCTCTCAAGTGCAATTTATCATCCCTTAGATGTCGAACTCCTTATAAATATTAGATATCCTTTTTTATCGAGAGCCTGGTTTGTTATTTTACCCTTGTTGAGGACAAGCTCCGGAATTAAGTTGACTCTTTCCCTTCCGCTTGTCAACTCAGTTTCACTTTCAATTCTATTTTCTCCCTCCCTCTTTGCATTGAAATTCAGCGCATAGCTGACATTTTGAAAAACAATGTCGATTAGAATTCACCACTTCTGTGGGAGCCGTTTGTCCCCAAATGCCTTTTCACACACCTCTTGGTGGACTTATGTCTTAGGAAAACCAGTAATGGCTACAAAGGTCTGCCTGTTTATGCCCCAGTCTGGCTCTATAGTCAGGATCCTTTTGCTGGGACCCAGCAAAGAATCCCCCAGTTGCTTCTAACGTTCGCAAGTCCAAAAATGTACAGTATTGACACTCAAAGCTGTCACCTGCACCAGCCAGTTTGATGTCGCAACCCAGGAGGAGTGGCTACAGGACCACAAAACAGCTCATGTCACAGTGTGGGGTCCAACAAGGCTTGACAAAGCCAGGGTCTCCTAGTAAGAGTTAGGAAGGCTAAACAAGGACAACAGAAGCCATGCTGGCTCTGCAGATAGGAAAAGCATGCTGGATGGTAGCTACGACAGAGGCTGTGACCTAAACGGACAACGTCCTCTCTGGGTTCGAATCTTTTTATAAGGCTTTAAGGGGGCAGAGATCAAACCTTCCAGCCTATTTGAGCTAAACAAGCCCCACCAACAGGCAGCTCCTTGTGAAGCTGAAATGAATCACCCCCTCCCAATACTCCGCCGCACTAGTGTGCCTTATTTACAACCCTTGAAATATCGGATGTGGAAGTGTTTTGTAAACTGAAAAGCATTACACAAATGTCAGGTGTTGGGGGCTTGGCAGGGGAGCAATAGATAATGCATCTCTTCCATTCCTGAGTCAGGAACCAATTGAGAGACTCGGGAGCCAGACGGAGAGTGACAGTCAGACGTATTGCTGTCTGGCTCCCCTGTCTCTCAATAACAGCTGGCTTGGATTCAGGGCACCATGAACTCACAACGCTTCTCCCTTGAGTTACAATCATCCACCAAATGAAGGAGATTGCATTCACAGTGGAGACAGGCTGACTAAAGAGCCGACTCTCGCTAAAGGTGCCATTCTCCAGGAAAGGCTGAATGCGGAGTAGAGCCAGGCCCGATGTGGTACCTTCAGGGCCTCCGTGTAGAAACACAGAGAGGAAACAGAAGGTCTGCTCAAACAGAAGCCTATGCTGCTATCCTTTATGTGTGTGTGGTAGACTGGGCTACATACCGCGGACATACAAAAAGACCTCAGGGGACTTGCGCTCTAGGAGAAACTATTACCAATCCAAACTCGAT
Source organism: Mus minutoides (assembly GCA_902729485.2). Lineage (NCBI taxonomy): Eukaryota > Metazoa > Chordata > Mammalia > Rodentia > Muridae > Mus > Mus minutoides. The sequence goes on along the minus strand of LR749789.1, from coordinate 92,488 downwards.
GCTATGGCCTTGCAAGCATTGGGAAGGGTGGCGTTGACTCCGCCTTGGTGGGCTGGAAGAGCTTCATAGAGCTGGCGATAATCAAGTTGGCTCTCAGTGCATGCATAGAAGCTCAGCAGATGGGAGAGAGAAGAAAGGGAATTATTCCCACTAAAGGAGGCAGCAGAGCAAAACCAGAAAAGCTCAAACCCTTTATGGGTTGAAATGAGACACAAATAAGCAAACACCAACGGCCACCAGAGTGATAGGAAACCGGATACTATCTCCGTGCTTCACACCAGGGCTGAAGGTCTAACGATATCCCAGCTTTTTCTAAATAAAAACAAATCGGTTTCCCTTCTAATTCCCTGCTACAGTAATGAAAGGTTTTCTGGGTTTGGGTTTTTGATTGTTGCCTTGTTTTGTTGTTGCTGGGGGGGGGGGGCTGCGGGAAACTGGGGTTTCGAACTCACAGAGATCCACCTACCTCTTCCTCCTGAATGCTGGGATTAAAGGCATGCGCCACTATGCCCAGCCTTGTTTGGTGTGGTTTGTTTTGTCTTGCTGTTGTTATTGTTTGAGACATAGAATCACGATGTAACCCAAGATGTCCCCAAATTCATGGTGTTCTTAAGTGCTGAGATTTAAGACATAAACTTCTTTAATCCCAGCACTTGGGAGGCAGAGGCAGGCAGATTTCTGAGTTCGAGGCCAGCCTGGTCTACAGAGTGAGTTCCAGGACAGCCAGGGCTATATAGAGAAACCCTGTCTCGAAAAACAAAAAACAAAACAAAACAAAACAACAACAACAACAACAACAACAAAAACCATGAACTACTATACCTCACTTCTCTTTCTTTTATTATTTAAACTCTTAATATTTTATGTGTGTGTGTTTCCAGCATGTACATATGTGCACAACATGTGTATGTGATGTGTAGAACTCAGAAGAGGTGCTGGATTCCCTGGAACTGGAGTTACACGTGGTTGTGAGCCACTGTATGGGTGCTGGAAATCCAGCCTAGATCCTCTGCAAGAGCAACTAATGTTCTTGACTATGGAACCAACTCTCCAGCCCCAAGCTTTTCTTTCATGCAAATAAATAAATGTTGAAAACTGTCTTACAAAGGGCACCTGTGTGATCTCAGACACGTCTGGTGGGATTCTTTAACAAAATGCACAGTTATGGGGCTAGAGCGATGGCTCAGCAATTAAGAGCACTTACAGAGAACCCAGTTCCAAGCACCCACATGGGGAAGTTCACAACTACCTTCAACTCCAATTTCAAGGAATCTAATGCCCTCTTCTGGTCTCCATGAACGCCTGCAATACATGTCATATACATATGCATGCACATGCCTTAAAATTTGAAAATCGTTTTAAAGTATAGTTTCATGGACAATAGAAAACAAGAACAGACACAATTCTTTACTCACAGTCCATCACACATTAAAAGGAACTTGTGTCCTATACATCCCTAACCAATATGTGAGGAATCTGTTGCTTGTTCCAGAGTAAAACCCATATCCAGGTATCCCTTCTCGCATGTTCTGTTCCCTGTACATTGAAAAGAAGGCTGTTTGGCTACTCCCTCCCAACTTACATCTTCAGGATCCCTGGTCAGTGTGTGTCAGCATAATGCTTCAAAATAGTTGCCTTCATTTTACAGAGGGGAATTAAATCCATCTGTTGTCTGTTTGGGTTTTTGTTTGTTTGTTTGTTTTGTTTTGTTTTGTTTAAAAAAAAACCTTTCATAAAATCTGAGCACAACCCTTGACAATGAACTCTAAGACGTCAGAGTCGCTTTCTCTAACAGTTTCCAGTGCCTCCCCTAATTAGATGCTTCAGAGCATTCTCCTCTTTGTCTTCTCACTAGCTCCACCTGGCCTTGCTCATGAGCTCAAGAGTTACCTGTGAAACCTCATGACTCAGCTGGGTTTCACACCAGCAGCATCCTCACTAAACAAACATCAACTGGGACTCTTGACCAGAATATTTCTAAATGTCAGCCTGTCCTCGCCCTCCACATGGCTGCTCCTTCTGTCCCCAGGAGCCCATTGTTTGAGTGTAGTTATGACTCAGAACGCTGAATTGCTCTGAAAGAAATACCACACATCCACACGCACATGTGCACACACATGCACATATACACGTGCACACACACACACACACACACACACACACACACACACACACGCGCGCGCGCGCGAACGAGCACACACACGAGCACATGCACACACCTGTAACAAAAGGACAAGAGTTTAATACAGCAAAAGATTATACAAAAAAATTAAGGTACTCAATTGGTAAGTGGATAAACAAAGTCTGCTGAAATTAAATATAAATGATTAAGAAGAGGGTGAAAATTTTATCCTCTCAAGTAATCAAAGCAATACAAAGTGAAACAATGATAAAATAAAACTTGTTAAGAAAGGTTTCTGAAAGACAACTTCCAAGAATGTCAAGATTTAGAAAGACAGATACTCTTGCACGCTTCAGATAAATTGGCATAATTTTTGGTGAGAGCCATTTCAGAATGAATGCTCCCAGCTTTTAGATTCTAATGAGAATCAGAACATGTGCACAAGGGCGCACATTGTTACTTAATGTTACTAAAATACAAAAAGATTTCAGGGCCACATTGTTGTTTGGTTTTACCTGTTTGTCAACACGGGATCTTTGCTACATAGCCCAGGCTGGCCTCAAATTCTCCAACCTCTGCCTCCCTCTTAATGTCTATTTCTTGTATGTGTTGTCTTTTCTTTTCCTTTTCTGTCCTGGTGATCTAACCAGGACCTCAGGCATGCTAGACAAGCTCCTACCACTAAATCCACAGCCCTCTCTTGTGTTTTCACGTTGGGTCTCACTAAATTACCCAGTTTGGCTTTGAACTCACTCTGTGTAGGTCAGACATCCCTGAAGCTGTTATTCTCCTGCCTCAGTCTCCCTAGTAGCCAGGATTATAGACCTGTGTCACTGGGCCCAGCTTAATGTTATCATTGTTGCTATTTGTTTTTCGAGAAATGATTAAGTGAATTAGTATGTACTATGCCGATATAGATTTTAATGCATAACAAAATATACCTGTATGCATATGTACTTATGTGTATTTATGTGAATATAAAGTTATGCCTAGAGAAAGGACAGGAGAGGATACACTAAAAAGCCAAGCACAGATGAGTGCTGATACCTTCATTTTCCCGTTATTCAGTTTGTCTTTAATAAGAATGTGTCATAGCTGGGATAGGGAGGAAAGTTTTAAAAGACACTGGAATCTGGAATCAAGAATCCTGGCTTGTCGCCCAAGTTCTGCCACTAAAAGAATGATAAAGCTTCCAATAATGTACGTCGTCTCTCTAAGCATAATTTTTTCTTTTCTGGAAGTCTCTGTAATGTGCCAGCGTGGCCAGTCTGAGCTGGTTGTTATAATCCTTTTCCCTGTAAGCTCGCAGATGGAGCGTGTGCCCAGATGGAGAGGGTGGAGTCAGGTTTATCAGGTTGCTGCAGGGGACTAGGACATCCTCAAGCCTCATCATTTACCTGCTGGTTCAGGAAGTATCATGGGACAGCAGTCAGTCTAAGGCTGTCTTACCCTCTCTCAGATCTTCATCTGGCTTCTCTAAATCCTGGACAAGATGCAAGCTTAGCTCTATGACAAAGCACACTTCTTTTTCCTGAAGCCAATGCAGCAACTTGCGGATACCAACTTGGACCTCTGGGTTCCCTCTTGTCCTGATCCACCTAGACTTCACATCTATGTACCTGCCCCAAGATTAAATACAAAGGCAACACCTCCCACAATTATGTAAGGTGAAATGTCCATAGAAATTAAATACACAGACGCATAGGGCCTTCCTTCTCTGGCTGAACTAGGACTGATCCAAGTATAAAGTGGAGTTTATAAAACCCCACATTTCCATCTGGAAGACTTATGGATTTATTTGCTAGGGTTTAAGATTCCTTCCGGCCCCTAAGTAGAAGAATGGCAAGCAAACGCAGAGTCTCTGAATCCATAATCAGTTGGAAATCCAGAGAATCATCCTTTCTAGACAAAGCTCACACCAAGGTTGGTTGGACAGTGAGGTACATGACCAGCAACCGTGGCTGTCTCCTCCACTTTCAGAATCCCACGAGAAAGTAAAAGGAATATGAAAGGTATCGACACGAAGGCCGAGAGAAGTGAGACATATACCAAGAGGGGCAGGAAGGCATAATGCAAATGAAATAATGATGTCATAGTTTTAATATCAAGGGTCCTGGCAGGCTCATATGTTGAATTCTAGGTCCCCAGTTGCTGGCACTTTTGGAGGAGGTTCTGGAAAACTAAGAAAGTGTAAGACGGAAAGAGCAGGGATCCAATATCCATCAGTGACAGTGGGGACTTCTCTGAAGGACCTGGGCCACTGGGCTCTCTATGTGCCCAGAGATGCCTGTTCCTTCCTTACTTGTAACTTCCTATTTTGATTCTCTCTGCTTCCTGTCTGCCATGAGAATAGCCTCCTCCTCCCCTTCCTCCTCCTCCCTTCCTACCCCCTCCTCCACATATTTCTCCCACCGAAATGTTTTGTGTCACCAGAAAAATCAATGGAGACAGGACTGCACATAGGTTGACACATCTGAATTGTGAGACAAAGGAAATCTTCCTTTTAGTTGTTATGTGAGTGTTTAGTCATGATGAAGGGAAAGTGAGCAACACAAGCAGGGACCTGGGACACAGGTGAGGGGGTCTGAAGGACCTGAACGATTTCAGTCGGGGCTTCAAGAACGCAGAAAACTGCACAGGTGTGGGGAGTGGCATCTAGCACACCAGGGATGGCTGAATGATTGTGCAATCAATCCACAGACACTCCAGCTCCTCCCTCCTACAGTGAGCAGACCAACTACAACCAGGGCTGCTTCCCAGTCAGAAACCTAGAGAAAATCCTCCTTTTTCAATTTTTAAAACTTTGAGTAAAATATATTTAACGTAAAATGTCCCTATCCTGGGCTGGTGAGACAGTTCAGAGGGTAAAGGAAATTGCTACCAAACCTGATGAACTAAATTCAATTCTGGGTAGCCTTATGGTAAAAAGAAAAACTCAACTGACTCAAGCTGTCCTCTGTTCTTTGCATATTCATACATGCATGTGTGTGTGCACTAAATAAAATAAATAAAATGTAAAAAAAAAATATCATCTTGGGTCTGGCAAAATAGCTCAATGGTTAAGAGAACTTGTTCTTGCAGAAGACCCAGATTCAAATCCCAGCACCTACATGGGAGCTCATACCATCTATAACTCCAGTTTTAGGGTCTCCAACACCCTCTTCTGTCTTCTAAAAACACCAGGTATGCACTTGATGCACATATATACATGTTGAAAAACACATAAATTAGATAAATAAATCTAAAGATTTTCAAGTCTCCCATCTTAACTATCTTTAAGCACACAGTTCAATATCATACCATTGTCACCATCTTTGGCACCCTCTCCATCCCTCTTTTTATCTGGTAAAGCCAAAACTCAGCCAATTAAACAAGGAAGTCCCACTCTCTCATCTTTCTACCCTTGGCAAGCCCTTGGTAATGATACATACCAGTGGCTGATCGCTAGTCTCTGGACATAGGCACACATACATGCATGCACATCTGTACACACCTCTGCCCCCACACATGATTACTCACACCAGTCCACTGTTCTCACCTTTAAAATTCAGGTGTGAAAAATTAGAGCAGCTAGCTAGCACTTCCTCCATCCAGCTAAACTTTCCATTCTATCCTAGGCAGAGGTACCTTGCACAGCGTTTCAGTCCCCACCTATCCCCTTCACTAGCCAACAGCCAGTTCCATACACAGAACTCCAAATTCACTCTTTTCAGTGCGACAGTATTGTATATGAGCAAAATACCTAATTTTTACAAAGTAAATGTAAAGATCAAATAGAAAGAAAAAAAAAAGACTTCTCCCACACACACAAGAAAAGGGTTCTTTTAAGGCACAAAAGAGAACAAAAGAAGACAAAATAAAATCTGTAAAACCAAGAATTACAATCTATAGATAAACAAGGTATGAGGGAACAAGAAAAGAGCTCTTTGAATTTAAAAAAAAAAAAAGAATTGAAAAGTGAGAGTTTTTTTAATTAAGCCGGGTTATGTAAGGCCATTTCACACAAATAATAAAAGAATTTATAGGAGCAAGTGATCAATCCCTGAAGTCTAATATCAGATAGTCAGCTGTTCTAGAAAGAGAGAGAAGAGAAAGCAGAAGCTACTGAGGAAATGATAAAGGAGGACTGCCGGAAATGAAGGACCCAAGTGTTTAAAGAGACCATCTGTGGAAAGCCCAAAGCGCGAAAAAGCCCTGCACTTACACACACCATCATGAAATCTCAGACCACCAGGCATGAGGAGCTTGGAAAGACATAAAGAAGAAAGAGAAAGATGAGAGGAGAGAGAGAGAGAGGGAGAGAGAGAGGGAGAGAGAGAGAGAGAGAGAGAGAGAGAGAGAGAGAGAGAGAGAGAGAGAGATTCATCAGTCCGTCATCAGGCAGAGTTGGGGAAGGGAACGAGATTTCTAAGTAGTGAACTGGGCATTTTTAAGTAGCTGTTGTTCTAAGCCATTGATGGAAGTCCCTGAAGAACAGAACCCAGAAAACAACAAAGGTTCCAAACATGGGCTCAGAAGATAGACCAAACCCAACCCAGGAGGGCAGAGTCTCAAGGTTCTGGGAACTAACCCCAAGCAAAGTGTGACTGTGAGTGTGCAAATGCCAGAGCTGGGATATAAAACACATAGAAAAAGAATCTTTTGACCCAGTGGCTAGTCACCGTCTCCAGTTAACAGCAAAGCGGCACTGATGTTAGTAGGTCCACAGAGAATATAACCAAGGTCAGTAGTTTGCATATCAGCCAACATGTTTTCATGGTCATAATAATGTATGTGAGGCTTATCTTTGAAGCTTATAGAAACTTATAGAATCCACATGTAGAGAACCGTGGGGGAGATTTGATGTGGTTAATGAACATGGTACAGCCATCCTTAAAGGGAAGTGGGGGAGGCAAAAGTGGAAGGCAAGAAGAGAATGAGGCTTCTTACAAAGCAAAGACTCAGTACACTGAGTATAGAATAAGGAATGAGGTGCTTCAGGGCCATCGAGATGGATCACTGGGTGAAAGGCGCTTGCTGCCGAGACAGATCCCTGGGACCCACACGGCAGAATTAGAAAATGCACTCAGTCTATTGTCCTCTGACCTCCATTCAACCACTGTGACACACCTCCCACTCAAGTAATAAATAAATAGACAAATAAATAAATGAATAAATAAATAAATAAATAGCAGATATTTAAATACAATTTTAAAAACTATCTTTAAAAAAGAAATGAAGTGTGCCATTTAAAGCTCTCCAGGAGACTCTGCATAAATCCCAGTACAGTGACACTGAATCCCAGCAATCAGGAAGTAGAGACAGGAAGATTAAAAGTTCACGGTCATCCCCAGCCACAATATCCCAGGAGGGCAGCCTGGGATAGTGAAGAACTTGTCACAAAGAAGAAAGGAAACAGGACAGTGAGAGCCAGGGGCTCAGATCTTAGTAGCATCAGAAGCTCAGAAGCCTCAACAGCAGGCCTGGAGCCCAATGAGGAGCAATTGTCCCTAGCGTTTGCTGTTATGCAACCAAGGCCTAATTCTGGTATCTGTCTGTTTTCATTTGCAAATCCTGGTGACAACAAACAGTTAAGTCCCTAAGTATTTATTTGCCTGCCATCCACCTTGAGTCTAAAGCTTTAAGGGATTCCCAACAGGACAGCCCTTTGCCCCTGGAGCTTCTACCTGTGTCTTGGAAAAGCTGAGGCGAGTTCACCTGAGATGTCAGATTATACTGCCATTTTGGCCTTCTGTCTGTCCCCTTAGACTGTGGGGAAAAGTTGACTTCTCACAGTTCTAGAGACAGAAAAGCCGGAGGGTCTGGTGAAAGAGGAAGGACAGAGGGCAGTAAGGACAGGAGCTGGGAAGGGGAACCCAGCCTGCTTATCATGAACACACGGTTAGCACACAGCAATAGTGTTTAGCTAAGAAACCACAGAGTATAGAAGGACTAGTCTGTGTATACGTGTGCATGTTCTTATTTGTGCATAGGTGTGTGTGTGTGTGTGTGTGTGTGTGTGTGTGTGTGTGTGTGTGTAGGCACATGTGACTATGTATCCACATATTTACAGAAACCAAGGTAGATGTTGTACCTTCTCAATTGTCACTATGTCTTAGACTTACTTATTTGTATTTTATGTGTATGGGTGTTTTGCCTGCGTGGATATCTGTGTACCACCTGTGTACAGGGTCTGCAGAGGCCAAAAGAGGGATCAGATCCTCTGTAACTGGAGTCACAGACTGTTTACTGCGATGTGGGTGTTGGGAACTGAATCTGGGTCCTGTGCAAGAACAACAGGTGCTTTTAACTGCTGGGCCATCTCTCCAGCCCCTTCTCAATTTTATATTCAACTAAAAACAAATAAATTCTAAGCTGGAATGATGACTCAGAGGTTAAGAGCAATGGCTGCTCTTCCGGAGGTCCTGAGTTCAATTCCCAGGAATCATGGGGTAGCTAATAACCATCTGTAATGAAATCTGGTGCCCTCTTCTGTCTGTGCAGGCAGAACATTGTATACATAATTAATAAATAGATAAATAAATAAATAATTTTAAAAAATTTTTAATTATATAAACAAGTTATTTATCTTATGTTTAAGATAGGATCTCCCAGTAAACCTGAAATTCACCAATTTGGCTAGACTGGCAAGCCAGAGAGCCCAGAGAATCCTCCTGTATCCGTTTTCCCAGAGCTGAGATTGTAGACACATTGCCATGCCAGCTTTGTATGTGGGTCCATGAGATCCGAACTCAGTTCTCATGCCTGGGTGGCAAGTACGTTGCCAACTGAGCCATCTCCCCAGCCCCCAGTATCTTCTCCCTTGGTCCTATTCTCAGATTCTCAGTCCTTGAGGATAGACAGCTGCCATTGTAAGACCTACAGGGAGCCTTTTCTCTATAGATACACCCTCTGTAGTAACAGGAACAGAGCCTAGCCTGTGAGTGACAGGAAACAAGCTCTCCTCCAGACTGTTTATCTGAATGGCTTCCAGCAAGGCACTTAGAGTGTCCTAAGGGACGCCCACCAGTCCCTAATTTCATGCTGGCCAGGACTCCGGTATCCACGGTGACTGAGGGTTGGGGAACATAGGCTTCCCTCCCCTCTCCCCAATGTTCACCCTTACACAGGCCTACTTTGGGGTCAGGGAGGAGGGGCCAGACAGCATCTATCTCACCAGGAAAAGCAGGATCATTCTCTGTACTTCAAATTCAATCACCACCGGTTTTCAGCTGGACTGATTCAAAGTCAGCTCTAGAGGGGATTCCCACAAGGCTTTGCACAATAAGAATAAGTGTGCCCAATTCAAGCCCAATCATTCCCTAATCCTTTCCAAATCAAGGATGTTTCTGGCCCAGAGGAAACCCTAACAAGTCCTCACAAGACTCCCTCGGCACTCAGACGCCCTCTCCTCTGCACGGCTTATATCATGGCCTCTTGCCTCCTTCTGCCAAGCCCAAGCAACTGGTTTCTGCACTTCCTATTTAGTAACGGAGCCTGAGCTTAAGGGCCCTTCTTCAGTGATGGAAGAGAAGCCTCTTGATCTACCCGTGGCAAGGATGCACCAGCTGTCTGAGATTGAGGACAGCTCCAAATCCACTGGCATCTTCAAGTCCGAGGATTCAATAAAGGAAGATGGAGGAACTTTGATGCCTCCTCCGAGCCTACCAGGAAAAGGAAGTGAATGTGGGTGAAGATTACCTTGGGCACGTTTCTTGCTTCTGTGACAAATGCCTGACAAAATCAACCTAAGGAGGAAGAGGTTAATTATTGTCTCACAACCTGAGGGCACAGTTCATTATGGCAGGGGAGGCGAGTCGGCGGGAACATACGGCAGCTGGTCACGTTGCATCCACAGTCAGGAAGCAGAGAGAGATCAACACTGATGCTCAGCCCTCTTCCTCCTTATTCAGACTGGGGGCCCAGCCCATGAGATGATGCCACCCATTTTCACAGTGAGACTTCCCTCGTAAATTAAACCTCTCCCTTTGCAGACATGCACAGGCATGGTGGGCCTCCTAGATGATTCTAAATCCAGCCACACTGACAATAGAGATTAACCATCACAAAGATATTGGCCTCAAAGTCAGAAGGCTGAACATCAACTAATATCAATGTTCAAACCATGGACTTAAACTAAGCATAGTAGTAGCTCATGCTTATAATTCTAGCTTTTAGGATACTAAGGCAGAAAGTTCGCCATGAGCTCAAGGCTAATCTGGGCTACAGAATGAATGAGTCCTTCTGTTCAAACAAAAACACTTTGTGTGTGTGTGTGTGTGTGTGTGTGTGAGAGAGAGAGAGAGAGAGAGAGAGAGAGAGAGAGAGAGAGAAGATGAGGAAGAAGAGGAAGAAAAGTGAGGAGAGGAAGAATAGGAAGGGGAGGAAGAAGAGAAGGAAGAAGGAGGAGGAGGAGGAGGGAAGGGTGTTTTAGTTACTTCCCTGTTCTGTGACAAACACCATGACCAATACAACTTATAGAAGAGTTTACTTGGACTTTCAGTTCCAGAGGGTTAGAGTCCATAGTGTCAGAACAAAGGCATAATGACAAGATCAGGAAGCAGAGGACTCACATTTTGAACTACAAGCATGAAGTAGAAAGAACAAACTAGAGATGGTGTGAGTTAAATTCTCAAAGCTCCACCTCTAGTAACACAACTCCTCCAACAAGGCCATAACTTCTAAGCCCCGCCCCCAAACAGCATTACCAACTCGGGACCAAGTATTCAAATGCCCAAAGCTATGGAGACTATTTCATTCAAACCACCACAGAGGGAGAAGAAGAAAAAGAAGGAAAGAAAGAGGGAGAAGGAAAAAGAAAGCAAGTGGTGACATGGATTCCAAAAACCTAGAGGATGCTGTCTGTCCCTCTCCTGTAAGACTCTTCTGTCTAGTGAGGGAGACAGTTACATAAGACAGAACTGGTGATTTACATAAGGCTACCCTTAAAAACAGAAAAAGCCTAATGGAGTACACCAAGACAGTTCCAAGGAAGAAGCCATTGATTATGTCTGAGAGGAAAAGCAAGATAAGTATGGAAAGGGTATTTGAAGACTTTTGAGATGTTCGGTTGCACTAAACGGTGGTAAGAATGTTTGACATCTTCATCCAGCATTGTGGTTTACAGTCTCCTGTATCCCACATGGTGCCCTGCATTCATATCTGCTCATTTACACTGCCTTGAAATACCAACTGAGCCATTGTGCAGGCCACAGCCATGGCTTCAAAGCTGGAAAGACTAGAACACTGGGCTTTCAAGAGTTAGTATAGTAAAGTGTAAGTCCCATGGCAGAGCACCACGTGCCTGTGATACAAAGGCAATGTGTGACTTTACCCAGGGTTGAGGAAGGAGAGAAAAATTAAAGACAGAATTAAGAGTACAATGTTCTAGGGCTGGAGAGATAAGATGGCTCAGGGGCTAAGGGCACTAGCTGCTCTTCCATAGGACCTGGGATCAATTCCAAGACCCCATATGGAAGCTCACAACTGGCTGTAACTCCAAATCTAGCGTATTAAACAACCTCATATAGACATACGTTCAGGCTAAACACCTATGCACATAAAATAAAATAAATATATAAATCCTAAGAGAGGATCTGTGTGTACAATGTTCTAGTCAATGGTAGACATAACCAGTACAGGCTGGGGTATGACAAGAAAGCAAGGTGCAAAGAACATTCTGGAACAACACAAGCAAAGGCAGAATATGACCATAGGTGAAAAGCATACAAAGATAACGTGGGGGGGAAAGCAGACCCAGGAGTCTGTGCAATGGTCCAGCAGAGTGGACATCAGCAGCACAACTTGTAGCCTTTCTTCAAATCTCACACAGCCCTACCTCTCCATCCCCACGTCTCCATATTCTCACACCCACAGGACTGGGGCTAAAGCCAAGGCCAATGCCTCACAATCTCCTTTTGAAAACAAAGAAATCTGAGAAGTCTTCTATGTAATTCTGACCACTTACCATGGTCCTGTCTCTCCCAGGTTAGCTTGAATCCACTGTGCTAGGCTGACTTGAGTTGTTAGTGTCCCTCTATCACCTCTAATCAAGGACATGGTTCTATTTTAATTCAGGGCTTTCATCTGAGCTCATCCTGAGCCAACAACAGAGATAGGTGAAGGCCAAACACCGATGAGGCCTCTCAGACAATTTCTGTGGCAAAGAAGACAGGGTTACTTGGATTCTCCTTACCTAGTCTGGACCCACCACTTGGGCAATGGGTAAAGTGTATTTTACCCCAACCTCAAAATAACATCCCCAAGTGAAAGTCTGATGGTGTTGCAAGCCACAGGAGAAGGATAGAATAGATCCTGGACAAACAGCTAACCCTGGTCCCTAACAGCGTGCGGAAGCAGATCAGCAGGAAAGCATCCAGCTCTGATGATTGCACGGAGGCTGACACCCGAACAGAGGCTGGAATTCAAGAGAAGAAGCATGACTGTGGAAAAGCGGAGAGAGAGAAGATGGGCACAGTGACTCACTGCTGGGCTTGAAGTCACTAGACTTAGGTATTGATGGTTGATAATAAGTTCGGGATCTTTCCGGTAACCCCCACACAAGTGAAACCACAACTAATTGCCCCCCTGGTTTTTCGTAACCCTGAACCACATCTCTTTAGAGCTCTGAGACGCTGCAGGTTATTGATTAGCCATTAGTGATTCCCTCTGCCCCTGCATGTGTGTTTCCTCTTCCTGTTTAGGGTAGCAGCCTCCAGATGACTGGAAATGGGGCTGAGCAGGTGCAGACCGGAAGACGGAACATTCTTCTTAATGTGAGAAATTAATATGTGGCTCTAATTGCCTCAAACTCCAAACTGGAAAAAAAGAAATCCATTCTCCCAGCATTCAAAATAATACAACACTGGCTTTATCTGAATAAATCATAATAATAGTAGTAGTAGTAGTGATAATAATAATAATAAGATATCAGGGGGGGAAAAAGAGCTTGGGATGCTAAAATGCCAATCTTACCACGTTGCTAAGGAAAAGCAAGTTTAATTATATCCAGATCTGCATAGAATTGTTTCTGAGTGCTATGCACAGGAGCCTAAAGGTCTAAGATAGCAGGCTTAACAAGATACATTAAACAAAGGCAAAGGGAAAGAGAGAGGGGTATTATGGGCAGGAGGGGACAGGGGGACATGCTTCTGGCCTGCAGTTCTGTCACATGTAACAGACACTGCCAGAGTGGAAATGTTCTCAAATTGACTTTTGAATCTATGAAAATGTCACAGAAAATTGAGTCTAGACTCTTTTCCCAGAAGTACTTGCTCTCTAGAATACAGATGCACCAGCTGTGTGCATGCCCAATCGCCATAGGCGTGGCAAAAGACCCAAGATTCTCAGCTTTAAATCTCAAGATTTAGTGTAGTTCGCTGTTGTGGAGGTGGTCAGTCTGTGGCCAGCTGACTTCCCAGCTTTGAGGCAGTGTCATAGCAAGGAGCAGGTGGCAGAGCAATGCTGCTCACCTCGTGGTGGCCCAGAAGTGGAGTAAGGAAAGAGGCCAGGGTCCCAGTGTCCTCTTCCAGAGCATGCCCCCAGCTTCCATCCACTGGGCCCCACCTTCCTCAAGGTTCCACCGGATCCTGATAGCGCTACGGGCTGGAGAGCCAACCAACCATGAACATCTATGCCTTTGGAGGACATTTCCAAACCTTAACACCTCATGTAAGATTCACAGGGAAATGACCTGGAATGTTCCAATTCATTGGTGTCAAAATAGAGCTAAAGGAAAGGTCTTTACCTGAAGGGATCCAAAGAGCCAGTAGTGACTATAGAATCTTACAGTAATGTTGCTTTCACAAAGTCAAGCCCCGAAGCGATTAACTAAAAATGAGAGCTAGCTCAGACTCCATGGGAATTTGCCTAGAATTACCTATCTTCTCATTCCTCAGTCCTGAAGAGATGGCTCCTTGGTTAAATGTCTACTGTGCCGGCACGAGGACTAAAGTCCAGAGCCCTCTAAACCCATGCCTATGCCGTATAAATGTGGTGATCCACCTTTAATTACAGCCCCAAAAGATTCTACCAGAGATCCCCAGAAGCAAATTAACAAACGAGCCATATCATTAATTCATAAGTTTAATTGAGAGGTTCTATATGAATGATTAAGGCTGAAGAATAGTCACTGAGGTTGGTTTCTGACATCAACCTTCCTCTGTCTCCACATCCTTGTGAACACACACACACACACACACACACACACACACTTATGGATGTGCTCAGACACATACAAAAACATGTATTAAACACTGTATTCACATACACCCATACGTAGGTGCACACACTGTTCAAAACATTCATTCTAGCACACATGCGCACCATGCCAAAAAAAAAAAAAAAAAATTGTAAAACTAAGAAAGAAAAGAAAAAAATCAAGTCTCTGAACACATGGCAGCCTGGCAGGCATACCAGTTTCCAGGAGATGTTGCAAGGGAGCATGTCTGTCACAAAGTGTCCCTGACAAGGGCACATGTTAGCAGCGCAACTGCTCTGCCCGAGGGCCGATAAACAGATGTTGTGAGGAAAGGCTTAGACAAGTCAGAAGACTAATCGATCTATGAACACTAAAGGATGCCTCTCAAAGAGGACCCTGCCAGCCCCCAGCTGGCTGAAGACGTCTCAGACCCTGCTTCAGGCTGCTCTCTCTGCCTGAGCCTCACGAATGATTTCCACCTTGTTCCAAATAGTCTCCAAGTAAGTAGTAACCCGCCTAACTCCCTTCCCAGCCAGGTGTCTAACTTTTCTCCTCACTCCCCCCCCCCCTTTCTCCTACTTTCCTTCCTATGCAGAGCAGAGCAAAGCCACTTGAGGGACTGAGCATGGCTTCCCATTCTTAGGCTGAGTGTTCTGAAATCTTCAGAGTTGTCAAGAAAGAGCAGGGGATGGGGGAGGGGTGACGACTCCGGCTGTAGAGTGCTTGCCTGAGAGCATAAGAACCTGTGCCTGGCCAGCAAAACCCACATTAAAAAGCAGGGCAGACACAGCACCAGATGGTAGGAGACAGGGATCCCTGAAGATTGCTGGCCAGCCAGTCTGACCAAACTGGTGGGCTACAGGCTCAATATTTCCACACTGTCTCAAAAAGTAAGATAGGAAATGAGTGAGGAAGATAACACACACACACACACACACACACACACACACACCACTGGTTTGCACTGCACATATATGTATACACCAACAAGCTGGGGGAAAACACATTCGATGATAGAATACGAGCAGAAAACTGAAACTAAAGGAATCAGAGTGATGATCTAACACAGAGACACATAAGTACTCCAGGCTAAGTCCATTTTCCGTAAGGCCAATGCTCCGGACTCCAGTGTTGCCTGCAGAGGTTGGAAAAGTCCAACTGGCTCTCAGATCATTCTGCAAGAACCTCTTAACCCATTAAGACCACACCTCCAGCCCAAAGGTAAAATTCAAATTGTGCACCATGCTGAGCATTGTGATAAAGTTCTACACTCTCCCACTCGTGCCTGGGACATGAATCGCCCTTTGTCTAGGGAACAGAGTACTCCGTCCTTTATTACTTAGTACTACCTTGGGTATCAGATCAATTGTCTAGCTTCTCAGTACTTGTGTTTAAATGATCCTTCTCTTACTCAATGATGACCCTGAAGTGCAGGGGTCATACTCCTGGCATTTGCTGTGGTGTGTTGTTACAATTAGTTTATTTTAAATTCACTCCTATGGCTGTTAAGGAAAAAATGTAATCTCTGTAGCCTATGCCACTAGCTAAAGTCTCATGCACACACTGTGGATATTGGGATATATCCCAACACAGAGGAGAGGGGAATTACTGTGTAGGGCTAACTTAAACAACAACAGGAAATCCAAGGCAGGGCTCTCAGGATAGCTTCCGATCTTTCCTCATTGAGGGATGGGTAGAAACCCTTAATCAGTTGTGACAAAGCACAGCCTTTGTCTGGTCCTGGACAGTTCATTTTCTTCTCTCTGCCAGCCTCACAGTTCCAGGCTGTGTTCTTGTTCTGGGCCATTCTGTGCTGGAATGGTTGCTTCCTGGTATCAGCGTGATTAGTATTAATTTCGGAAAATATCTGTCTCTTTTTGTCAGCTTTTTAAATTAAAAAAAAAAACCGTCTTCACCTGGTATACTTAAAGAAGAGCAAGTGCCTGCTTTTCTGCTTGGTCGCTCATTGTGAATCATGTCAGGACTGGTCATTTTTTCCTCCAAGATATTCACATTCGCATCCCCCCCCCCTCCTTCCGTCCCTGCCTCCCTCCACTTTGTAATACTGTGTTCCCCAGAGAACTAAAAGCAGACTGGGAATTTACAATTTTGCTGCTTTTGCCAGGAAGTGATTTTTCAAATCCAAAGAGAAATGGCTTCCCTCCCCACGCTGCAGACACACTGCCACTCTGAAGCCTTTGACACACCCCATTTGCCAACAGCAGCCCCGAGACTGAAGGCTTGACTAGTTCACATCCCCCATTGTGTTAGAATATACTTGTCAGATTTTCTCCCGCTCTCCTCGAACCCTGACCCTGGTAAAACCATGTAATTACATCAAAAACTAAATTAAGACCAGGAACATCTCAAGGACACATGATCTTCGATCATGGATTTTTTTTTCCTGCCTCAAATGGTCCTTTGACATTCTAGGGGTTGGTGGAGAATCTATGCCAACAGAACATTCTTCCCTGACTCTGTCTATATATCTACATGTGACACCTAGAGATGAACAACCTGACAGGTATCCTATGTGGCATGCCTGAACTCTGGATCATAAGTACAGGACAGTCCCACATCCAAGTCTAAAACAGTTGTCTGTGTGAGTAAACAGGCAGAATTTGTTCTTATCTAAAGCAGAGGGCTTCTGGGTATTTCTTCCTTACTGCTGTAATTCTAATTCTCTTCTTCTACCCATTTCCCATAATTCTCCTCTATCTCCTCACATAGAATAGCTGATATGTGAACAGTGAGGATTAAGAAGAAAATTGGACTGCAGGCAATGTTCCAGTGACCTTTTAAAAAAAATAGAAATAAATTTTTCTTTAATGCACATCGGGTTTTTTTTCTTTAAGATGTTTTTGTTTTATGTATGTGAGCACACTGTTACTGTCTTCAGACACACCAGAAGAGGGCATCAGATCCTATTATAGATGGTTGTGAGCCACCATGTGGTTACTGGGACTTGAACTCAGGACCTCTGGAAGAGCAGTGCTTTTAACCAATGAGCCATCTCTCAAGCCTCTCACGCATCTTTTTTTTTTTTGGTTTTTCGAGACAAGGTTTCTCTGTGCAGCCCTGGCTGTCCTGGAACTCACTCTGTAGACCAGGCTGGCCTCGAACTCAGAAATCCGCCTGCCTCTGCCTCCCGAGTGCTGGGATTAAAGGCGTGTGCCACCACGCCCCGCTCTCACACATCATTTTTAAACATGGGAGATCACTTGTCACATTCAGAGGAATTTGACCAGAGTGAGGCCCATTGTCCATCAGCACCTTCATCTCTCTCTCTCTCTCTCTCTCTCTCTCTCTCTCTCTCTCTCTCTCACACACACACACACACACACACACACACACACACACACACACAGGACACTAACACAACAGACCCCTTGATCAATTCGCCTTCCTGCCTTGCCATGACCTTTCTCAGAAGTTCTTGTTCTAATGTTACCACTGAGGACCAATGACAAGTGACTTCATTCCCTCAACTGCAGCTGATAGGAATCAAAGATGGCCACTTGACCCAAGCAAGGCCAATCAGTGCTGTCTTCTAAGACATGAACATCGAAACCAAAATGATTGCTAGTGTCCTTCAGTACTTCAACTGGAACATGGTCAGGATTCTGTGCATTAGGATGGGTCCAAATGGAAGTAGGACCAAGAAACATTGGCTAGAGAGAAAAAACATAGCATGTATGGGGGATGGAGTGGCAATATGGATATGAGATGATATGGCCATGCACACCTGTAATCTCAGAACTCAGGAGGCAGAGGCAGGAGGATTACAAACCTGAGGCTACCCTGAGTGACATAGCAAGATTCTGTCTCCAAAAAGGTTTGTAAGGGAGAAAACGATTGAAAGAGAGATGTAAGAGCAAGGAGGAAGAGAGGAGTATGGAGAAGGAAGAGGAAACGTCCCTGACTGAGTGTGTTCCAATTGCTGCTTCCACCCCATCACGAGACCCAGCGGTCATTCTGTCATTGTGCTCTTGGAGAGACATCTAGCCCTTCCAGTGACTTTCTCTTCTCCTCTTTTTTTTTGGGGGGGGGGGTGAGACAGGGTTTCTCTGTATAGCCCTGGCTGTCCTGGAACTCACTTTGTAGACTAGGCTGGCCTCGAACTCAGAAATCCTCCTGAGTGCTGGGATTAAAGGCGTGCTTCACCACCGCCCGGCTCTCTTCTCCTCTTAAGTCAACCCGAATAATGCTGCTTCTGGATGTGGCTTACAAATTAGAAACTCAATTCCCAGTGTTGGGTCATGAGACTCCTAACAAGTGATTAGGGAGTGGAGGCCCTGCCTTCGCTGATGGATGAGTGCTGCTGCCACCGGAGGTGTTAATGGGCATGTAAGCGGGCCCCTTCCATCTCTTTTACACACACCCTCTGCTCTCTGCCATGGATGCTGTAGCAACCCTAGGATGGTTAAGATACTTAACCAGATGCAGGCCCTTTGATCTTGGACTTCGTCTTTAGAGCTATGATAAACAAATCTGTGCTCTTTATGAATTGCTTAGTCTCAGGTGGTCCCTGCTATAGCAGCACAAAGCAGACTAAAACAAATGGTTTCTGTTCCTTCAAAACAAGGATCTTTGAGATAACACTGCTCACCTTAGGCACTCGCTCTCGGCTAGGGCTTGAATTTGAGATGTTGGTCGCTCGCTCGTAGACTTCAGCTTTGAATACTTTGGTCCCCAGCCTGTAGTGCTATTTTGAAGGCAATGGAATCTTTAGGAGGTGAAAGCAGACTGGCAGAAGTAGGTCACAAAGGGAGGGTTTTCAAAGATTATAATCATCCCTGGTTCCACCCTGTATTCTTAGCTTCCTGGTCCATACCATGTAAAGAAAGACCAACTGACAGCCCCCACTGCTACGCCCTCCCCACTGTGAAGGACTGAAAGCAGGAGCCAGAATAAACCTCTCTTCCCTTCAGCTGCTCCTGTTAGTTTTGTGTCACAGCGCGAGACTAACATACCCATAGCTGGTACTGTCATCCCTATATCCTAAGTTACAATGGAAGCCATTCACGGAAATCAGGGAACCCAGAGTCACTACCCTATAGAGAGCAGCTCCGGATTCCAAAAGTATATCATACTAACTTGCAGTGGCATTTGTTAGCAGTGTAGTGTGCTGGCCAATGTCTCTCAACCAGCTGTCCTGGGGAAGAGAACCCACCCACCCTCCCAAGCATTTATCGGTTTCTGTGGCATAAATAGTTCCCTTTGTTGCTGCTTTCAACATGAGAGTGCAGAACTGAGTTTGGGAAAGATGCTCCTAGCTGGCGTATTAGAGTTAGTATGGCAGCCATGCAGCCTGTATCTTTTGGACTGGTGAGGACCTCCCTACTGCTTTGCATGGATTCGTTTTCATTATCTCATTATTGGATTAAATTTTTGGGCTGTGTATTAGTTACTTTCTGTTGCTGTGATAAAACATCATAACCCAAAGCTACTTAGAGAAGAGAGCATTTATTTTAGCTTATGGTTCCAAAGGGTTAGGCCGTAATGGCAGAGAAGGCATGGCAGATAAGCAGAAGCCAGCTGATCACGTTTCAACCCTACACAGGAAGCAGAGAGGGGAGGGAGTAGGGCAAGACTACAAAACTTCAAGGCCCACCTTCCAGTGTTGTGCTTCCTCCCCTGAGGCTGCAACTCCTGAAGGGTCCCAAACACAGCCATCAACTGGGGACCAAGGGCTTAAATGCAGGAAGCTATGGAAGGCATTTCTCATCCAAACATTGGCACAGTGTTATTAGCAGCGTTGTCTTTTACTATGAACCAGTTTAAATTTCTTCGAGAAAAGGCCTAGTATAGTTGCTTTCTTTAAGTAGAGCCTTGGGCTGGTGAGATGGCTCAGTGATAAAGGTACCTGCCACCAAGCCTGATGACCAGAGTTCCATCGACAGGATCACATGGTAGAAGAGGAGTGCCCCCACCCCACAAAATTCTCCTTTAGTCTTTACATGTGCATCATAGCACATGCACACACACCTATGAGGAGTAATATAATATGTATGCACACATACAAGGAAGTAAATAAATGTAACGATAAAAACATTAAAACACAATGTCAAACCTCTCTGAGACCTGGAGTTTTGTGTGCTCTCAATCAGCAAATTAATCATCATCATCATATCGTACCTATCTAACAATCCATGGAACCCAGATGCCACGCCACAGTGGCAAAAACATGGGACTTGCCATTCGGCTGAGCTGTGGTAGACCCCGGAAGACAGAATGTGTAGAGCAAACCTTAGGTTACCTTCTACATGCACTGGGCCATTTGTTCCCAGTAAGCAGACTCAGTGTTTGTTCACATCATGAAAACCAAAATCAGTAAACCCTCCCAAGCAGAAACCACAACTCTCTCAGACTCAACTTCCCTTTCCTGAAGAGCAGAAGTGCCACCTCAGCCGTAGCTGGAGGCAGCACGCACCTACCCCTGGTTTGATGGGACCCTTCTCCATCCCAGGGGGCAGGCAGTGGGACCACAAATCCTTCATGTCAGGGTCGACTTTGAACTGAGCTTCTGCCACGCTGGGTTTCGCTTGTGAAACACAAACAGGGTGAGACTTCTCTTTGTGAACTTCCGTGAAGCATATTCACATGTCAACAGCAGGACATGTGTAGTGGGGTGTCAGGAGGATCCCCTGATGAAGCTTAGCTTCAGCACAGACCCTCCCAAGGTCTATCTTTCTGATGTCTTGTTAACAAGCCTCCAAGGAACAACGGGAGCCTTCCCAGTCCTGCCCTTTACTCACTCCCTCAGTCCCATTGTTCCTTACCCTTGGTTTGAAGGAAGCCCAGTGTCCTAGGTCCTACTAGCCCTTAGAACCAACAGAATCACATTAGTATGACTAAACTTCAAGACTAGACTAAGGCTGTGCCTCACAGCTCACAGCCTGCTCAGTAGTGTCTTTTATTTGGGACAATACTCCTTTTCAAACCTCCTAACAGCAGATTTCTGCTGCCTACCCTTTCAGTGACTTTTGCTGTGATGAAATACCGAGCAAAGGAAAGCCACGGGAGCAGAGTCATGTTGGAGCCTATAGCCCAGAGACTGCAGTCCCCTTGGGCAAAGCATCCTAGCAGCAAGAACTGTTGAGGACCTAACCCTGCTCTTTGCAGGTAAGTGGCAGAAAAGGAATTTGCAGAACAGGAAATAGTGGAGAAACCCAGGAAGGGTCCAGGGCAAGACACAGCCCCAAGTGTAAGCCACATCTCCTCAAGTTCCTACCACCTCCCAAAATAGCGTCTGTCACAGGAAGTGTTCAGGATGCACTCAAAATGCAAGCCTGTGGGGAGATTTTATAACTGCAACATGTTTTATTATTATTATTATTATTATTGTACATCTTTGTAAAGTGCAATGTGATATTTCAGTATACAGATACAATGTGTAACAAAATTCAGATCAAGGTTATCCGCATGTCCCTTCCCCTCAGACACTTATCACTTCTTTGTGTTGAACCCACTCAAAAGCCTCTTCACTGGCTACTTTGAAACATTCACTGAATTGTTAACATAGTTACCCTGCTGTGCTATAGAACACCAAGACTTATCCCTCCTGCCCAATTGTCTCTTCTTCCTCCCCACTAGCCCCTCAGAGCTGCAATTCTATTCTATCCTTCTGTGAAATCACCTTCTTAAAGAGTCCATCTCTAAGTGAGAACATGTGGGGTTTTGTATTTCTGAGCCTGGCTCATTCACTTAACACAATGCCTCCAGAAATCTAAGCCGCAGATTTCTTTAAGTGAAATCTCACCCAAAAGTCCGAAAACAAGTTTTAAAAATAGAGCCTTTTTTAGTTTCTCAGACCTCTAAAAATATTTTAAATGAGAACTTAGAACTAGTTAGATAGCACTGAGTGCCCACGAGCCTCATCCAGACTCTGTTTGATCCTTCACTGGAGGGTGAGGTCTTAACACTGGGCTGAGAGAGCCTAAGGCTTGGTGAGCACAGTTTAAAAAATGGCTACTCATTAAAGACATTGGAAAGCTAGTGGCAAGAAAAGCAATGAGGGGCTTCTGTAGCTGCTCAGATCAGATAAGAGACAGGAAGACCTGAGCCAGCCTTACACATGCTTTGAGACTCAAATTCACTGGGACAGATTGGGTGTGGGAGTCACAAGAAAGGACAAAGATACCTCTGAGTTTTTCCGAGCTTGTATGATGAAGAAAATTAAGTTGCTACCCATAGAAAGGACTCTCAAGAAGACAAGAAACTTATCTACCCCAGTTCAGGGCATGCTGTATATTTTGTTTGCTCTAGTTTAGCTAAACTCTCTTTAAAGCATCCTTAAGTGCGTGTCTATCCTGGAGATAGGAGGTTGCTTCCCAGAAGGAAACCAGGACCAAACAATGGCCCTATCATTCCTCATGAGTGAACAGCCAGGAGACACAAAATACAAAAATACATGCCAACCTGCAAGGCAGTAAGACTCTAGGCCATGAGGTCTACCTACCCCATAGTCATAGGCAAATGGTCAAGTTCATTCTTCCAAATGAAAAGGATTTCTCTCTGCAGGCTAAGCTGTTCCCTAGACATGGACTGGCAGCATCACCGCTAGACAGAGCGCTGTCAGATCAGATAGTTAGCAGATGTTGAGTGAGGGCCTACTACATCGGGATAAGCCTAGAGAAGTAAAATCATTGGCTCCCCTTAGCATTCAGCCATCCGAAGCACATAGATGGGGTGATGCAGGCACCATGCGTTCTCCTGAGTAGGTCCATTTGTTTATCTCCGAGTGGCTCACAGTCAGTGACTTCGGGCAGCTATGACCAGGGACTCTTTGCCCCGTGACCCAAGCTGGATACACTTGGCTGCCACCGTTCCAAAGCTGCTCCAGGAAGTTCTTCTGGTGCCAATCTTCTTTCTCCCTCTGTTTGTAACTGGATCACAAGGGAAGGCAGATGGTGCCCTGCAAACACATCTATAAACCAGGCAAATGTGACTCGTGTTGATAATGGAAAGCCAACATCGGGCACAGCATCACCAGGGACTGCTCAGTGGATGGGAGTGGAAAGGAAAACAAACTTCTGCTCAACCCAGAAGAAACACCTTCCGTGACTGAATGCAGTAAGTAGATTCTGTGCACCTAGGTCTGAAGCTCACATCCACAGCCATCAGCTGTATCCCAGTTTCCTCATCTCTCAAAGGGGAATATGATGAGTCCCTCCTAAGCTGATACAAGCATAAAGAAAGAGGTGCATGGGAGTGTCAATGCATCCCCAATAAATATGGCTGACTTTAGATCCCATTCCATTGAGGAGTAGGCTACCGGGCTTAAGAGGCACCTTATCACATGACTCTTCATCTAGAATTTCAACTCTCTGGTCAGTTATAATGGGGCTCAGTCTGGGTTGGGGGATTTCTGTTGAGACAGGGTCTCACTCTCTAGCCCTGGATAACCTATAACTCACTATGTACACCAGGCTGACCTCCAACTCCAGAGATCCACCTGCCTCTGCTCTGAGTGCTGAGATCAAAGGACCATATCCCCACACAGTCCTGGATGAGACTACTGTGTTTACTCTAAAAGTCGCTTTCATGGCTCAGATGGAAGTAGAGAGCCTTGCATCTCCATCATTCAGTCTCCCTACCAGAGTTCACAGGGAACCTCTACATCTAGAATTCTAACCCACATCCACTGTGGCCAGGCTCCCAGAGACCCCAGGGGGTGGGGGGTACACTGAACAGCCCTATACATTCATGGGCCCAGAGTTTCTTTTTCTCTGCTTCTGGGATTATCTGAGGGATTGGAAGATCTTTAAACCACTCCAAGCCGCTTGACCGCGCATGACTCCAGACCTGCCCCAAAAAAACAGACCCTGCCAAGCAGGGTGCTGCTTACCAAAACAAGATCTTTTTAATCTTTTTCTTTCCATTTCCACTCTATTTCCTAACCAAGAAGTGCACAATCCCAAGAGGAAAAATCAGCTAGCTCTCCCTTCTCTCTCCATCTCTCTCTCTGTTTGTCTCCACCCCTCCCCTGAGCATCTCCCTCAGCATCCTTCTTGCCCTCCCTTCCTCTCTCCTCTTCCCCACCCCCTCCGGCTTTTATCATTTTAAGCTGCACGCATGCCATTCTTCAGGGGATTAAAGTCAAATTTAGTCTTCTGCAATTGTTATTACCTACCCCTTGGCTTATGAGATGCATTTGCCTGCATTTGTAATGCATCAATAACTTCCACTCTCCTCCACTGGAAAACAATGCATTATATTAAATAGCCTGTGTCTAGCCTTGTATTGAAACAGACGATAAATTAGGACTTCCAGCTCTTGGTTTTTTACTGATTCCTAAACCTGCCAGTTACATGCCTGTCCGCCCCGCTGAACATTCTCTCTGAAGCTGAGAATGCACAAAGCCCTTGTTCACCGGGCCTCCTGTCTCCATCACTCCTGCCGGCTGTCTGTTTCACACCACCAAGCAGATTGTAATTGGCAGGATGAGGTGCAGAAATAGGCATGGTTTGAATATGCGGTTTTCAACACACACAATCTCTCTCTCTCTCTCTCTCTCTCTCTCTCTCTCTCTCTCTCTCTCTCTCTCTCTCTCCCTCCTTCCCTCCCTCCCTCCTCCCCTCCCCCTTTTTAAAACACACACACAGAGAGTCTGTCTTACAATATTTTACAGAGTTAGGCACTTGGCATGTGAAGATTCTGATGAGAATCGCAAGGGCTCGCCTGATACTCCAGCCCGAGGGTTAATAGCTGAGAAAGGAAACAGTACAATTAACTGCCAATGCCAGCCTGGTCCACAGCAGGGCCTTCTGGGTCCTGGATAGGTGGTGTAGCTTTGGAAATACGCCCTAATGAGAGTGGGCACTGAGACCCGAGATCTGCAAAGTGTCCCCATGGGTCAACACTGTCCTGTCAGGATATGTGTGCCGCCAGTCCTAGAGTGAGTAGCAGAACCCTGGAAGGAGGAATCCAGCTCACAGAATCTTGTCAGGGAAATGGAAACTCCACCATCAATCTGGCTGTCCAGTCATTTTATTGACTGTTTTAGAGACAAAGTCACACGTGTTCCAGGCTGTTCTCAAACTCGCTGTGTTGCTGAGAATGACCTTAAATTTCTGACCCCCCTGCTTTAACCCCTGAGTGCTGGGATTACAAAGCCTGCCTTATGCAGTGCTGGGGATCAAACCTAAGATTCTGAGCCACTCCCCCAGCTCAGCACTGCTCAGTTGCTGGATCACCCAGCAAGACTTCTCTCACTCTTGGTCCACTTGGCATTTTAGCCAGGTATCTCTTTGCTGTGAAGGCATTCTGTACATTTGTAGGCTATTCCCTGGCAGCCCTGGCCTCTACCATCTATGCCAGCAGCATCTCCCTCAAGTTGTGAGAATCAAAACTATCCCCAGGGGGCTGGAGAGGTGGCTCAGCAATTAAGAGCACTTTCTGCTCTTCCAGAAGACCCAGGTTCATTCCCAGTACTCACATCAGACACCTCACAACCATCTGTAACTCCAGCTCTAGGGGACTGATGCTTCTGGCCTCCATAGGCACCTGCACTCATCTGCAAGTATCCACATAGTTTTGTATAATTAAAAAATAGTAAAAAAAAATTAATTAAAAAAATTCAGACACTATGGAACAGTCCTTGCAGGGTCCACCTGCCCTACAATAGGATAGACATATTTAGTCTCAACCAGCACATGGTCACAGCACTTCAGAACCAATAAGGACAAAGAGTTCACCTAGTGCAGAGGCTGGAAATCCAACATCAGGGAGCTGGCAGATCTGGCTTCTTCTGAAGCCTGTCCTAGTTTGCAGGTGGCTACACTCTTGATGCCTCTTCATGTGACATCCCCTCACTCAGGCTCACCACTGTGTCTCACGTTATCCTTGGAGGGACACCAATCTCCCTGGGTTAATATCATTCCCCTGATGGAATCATTTAACTTAACCTCTATACAAGCGTGTTTGCAAACGCAATCACATTTGAACATAGCAGGGGTTGGAAGTTCAACAGACAAGTGTGGGTGCACAACTTAACCCATCATAGGGAAGGAAGATTTTTGAAAGACCACTCTCCTCTCTGGCCCACACCACTGTAAAGGACCAGTGACTTATTATAGATTCTGGCAGTTTGTCCCTTACTTTGGGGACTGGCGGCAGGCACAGATCTTGTGCAGGCATATTCCAGGCAAGCTAACAGTGACATGTTACTTCTTTCAAAAAAAAAAGACTATAAAAATTCATCTCTTGGGGCTTTCTGGAAAATACACTTGTTAAACTGGGGTCATTTAACTGTTTTGGACAAGCAGCCCCACAGTTGTTAGAATTAAAAACAGTAATTTTCACATCAGGCAGACAGGGCCTCTGACCCCTAGTCTTGTATGAACATTAATAGTTTAAAAATAAATAGTAAAATGAGTGGCTTTTCTCACTGTGAAGGAGCTTGGGGTGCTGTCTGATTTAAATCCTTATCTTAGTCAAGTATGGATATACTTGGAACCACCACAGAAATCCATGTGGAAATCAGAATGGACTGGACACAGGGACCTTTGAAATGAAATCCCAAGAACTGATCTTGACCCCCACCACTCTGTTCACCCAGCTCTTATCTAGTTTGAATGGCAAAGCAGAGACTTCTCAGACCTGATACCTGGGATGATGGGGAGGCCACTCTTTGGCTGTGGGTTCTGGTAGCAACTCTGAAAAATCTAGGATACACAGTCAAGAAAAAGAAGGTCACCTGGTCATCCTTCCCTGGATGGATAAAACAAGCCAAACCTGAAGCTACGCAGGTTCTCTGGAACAGGCTTTGTCAATGTCTAAAGACACAGAGCAAAGGCAAGTAAGAACACATAGCGTTCATGGGACTCCTCACAGCTCTCTTTGAACTCACTTTTGTCCCTAGCCTGGAAGACTTACAAAGCTTCCAAGAGCTCACAGCACAAACACAAACTCAGAATATTGGGGGCTGGGAGGATGACAGCTCTGTCAGTAAAGCATTAGCCACACAAGCAAGAGGATCTGAGCTCAAGTCCCAGAATTCATGTTTATAAAGCTAACAGCAGGGGCTGACATAATGGCTCAATGGTGAGCACTGGCTGCTCTTCCAGAGGTCCTTAGTTCAATTCCCAGCAACTACTTGGTGGCTCACAACCGTTTGTAATGGGATCTGATGCCTTCTTCTGTCATGCAGGCATACATGCAGATAGAGCACCCACATACATAAATAAATCTTAAAAAGCAAACAACAGCAGCAAACCAAAACAGCAAGCAGCTATGTTCAGCCTACTGCAGCCCGGCTGTGTGGAGCCTGCTGTTCAGCCAGTCAAGGCTGCTTAGAGAACTAACTGAGCTACAGGTGGGGGGGGGGGGGGGATTCCAGCTCAAATAAAGGGAGCATCAGCTAAGGAACAACAGCAGCCATCTTGTCTCCAGATGCATGTGATTTCTCTCTCTCTCACTCTCTCTCTCTCTCTCTCTCTCTCTCTCTCTCTCTCTCTCTCACTCACACACACACACACACACACACACACTCAAATACACACATAAATACACACAAACAATACTTTTTAAAAAAAAAAAACCCTAGCTTGTTCTCTTTGGGATTTCTGAGTCTGAAAATTCAGGATGCGAATTTCTCCTAGAGATGCTTCTTTTTACGGGGAAGATTCCTTAACACAAGGAAAAATAATATTTTAAAAAGCAGACAGAAAACTGTGGTCCCTGTCAATCACTGTCTCTTGCAAAGAGTTCATTATGGCCAGAGAAATGTTATTTTATTTTTGCAATTCTTTACTAGATATCTAAAAGGAACTGGTTTGCAGGAAGGGAGATATTGGTTCAATGTCAACAACAATAGTTACTATAATTGTATTGTTTATTGGATGCAAATTCTGCTATTAAAACATAAATAGTCGAGCCAGGCAGTGGTGGCGCATGCCTTTAATCCCAGCACTTGGGAGGCAGAAGCAGGTGGATTTCTGAGTTTGAGGCCAGCTTGGTCTACAAAGTGAGTTCCAGGACAGCCAAGGCTATACAGAGAAACTCTGTCTCAGAAAAAAATAAAATTGGGGCTGGAGAGGTGGCTCACAACCATTTGTAATGAGATCCAATGCCCTCTTCTGGTGTGTCTGAAGACAGTAACAATGTACTCACTTATATAAAATAAATAAATCTCTTTAAAAACAAACAAACAAAAAACCTATAAGTGTCTCTCTCTCAGCAGCTCTATAAAGCAGGAACTGCCAGTGCTCTTATTTCACAGGAGGGGAAACTGAGGCAGGAAGAAGATGAATTATTTTTCACTGACATACAACTGGCTGACCATGGTGCTAAGATGAGAATGCAGGCAGGTTGGCCCAAGTCCTTGCTAGCAAGCACCTCTGCCATATACTCTGCAATCAACTCTAAAACAAGTCAATTCTTCTGTAAAGTGTAGGGAGGGACAAAAGCCATAGCATAAATAACACCAAAACTGGAGAAGAAAGCTCCTGTAGTGGGGAGAAGGTTGGAGGGTATACAGGAGTCTCTCAGGCTTCGTCCCCCCAGTCTGTGCCTGCAGCATGCTCTAACCTATTGAGCAACAAAGACAGGTGTGCAGTCTGCTACTGGATGTATTACACAAATTGATTCTTTTTAATAAAGTTATTTTATTATTCAATGTATATAGATTTTACCTGCATGCATTTCTGTGTGCTGTCTGAGTGCCCAGTACCCACAGAGGCCAGAAGAGGGTGTCAGATCCCCCCAGGACTGGAATTACAGATGGTTGTGAACTGCTGTATACGAGCTAGGGCTCCAACCCAGGTCCTCTGGAAGAGCAGCTAGCACCATCTTTCCAGTCCCACACAATTTAAATATATATACACATATACGTATATATTGAAGGAGTAGCTTAAGCCATCAAATTCAGGGTCCTTGGGGAGGTTGAGCACCCCCTAGTGGAGCATACAGAGACAACCATTCTTCCGCTAGAACATGACAGAGGGAGAGATATAAATATGTCCAAGTCTATGCAGAGATTGCCCCATCCAGGGATCCATACCATAACCAACCACCAAACTCAGAAACTATTGCATATGCCAGCAAGATTTTGCTTACATGACCCTGATATACCTGTCTCTTGTGAGGCTATGCCAATGCCTGGAAAATACAGAAGTGGATGCTCACAGTCATCTATAGGATAGAACACAGGGTCCCCAATGGAGGAGCTAGAAAAAGTACCCACGGAGCTGAAGGAGTCTGTAACCCTATAGGAGAAACAGCAATGTGAACTAACCAGTACCCCCTGAGCTCATGTCTCTAGCTGATATGTGGCAGAAGATGGCCTAACTGGCCATCATTGGGAGGAGAGGCCCTTGGTATTATATGCCCCCAATACAGGGGAATGCCAGAGCCAAGAAGCAGGAGTGGGTGGGTTGGGAAGCAGGGTTGGGGGAGGGTATAAGGGACTTTTGGAATAGCATTTGAATTGTAAATGAAGAAAATTGTTTAAATAAAAAATAAAATAAAATAAAATAAAATAAAATAAATACGTCCAAGTTTCTTCCTGCTATCCAGAGTCTAAAGTTCTACCTTAAATCATCTTCTAGAATTCTCATTAAGGAAGAAGGCCACATAATCTGAGGTTTTGAACCAATGCCTCTAATATAGCAATGCAAAATCAGCATTTAGTCCACAATGATTGAGGAAATTAAGGCATTCAGTGACTTCTCCTGAGAATTTTCACTAAGTGTGGTTTATGCTTTAACCCAGTGTGATAACATATGAGCTCTCAAGGAATTAAACAGGTGAACTAAACTGTAGAACTAGTTAGGGACATGAAGTAGTTTTTAACTACCAATTGACTAGAAATTGACCCTCCTGTGTCCTGTCCCCACAACTAGCCCTTCTACCACGTATTTGATGTCAGGGAATGCAGTGACCTTGAGGAATATTCAACAGTGCTGGGAAAGACTGTATGTGACTCTTACACATTCCCCTATGGGAAGGTGACTTCAGGAACTACATTCAGCCCAGTCAGGAAGGCACAGGGAAGCTGCTCAGTCTGGTGGGCTGCCAGGCAGGTAGACTCTGTGGGGAAACCAGGCTGATAGAAACCAGGCCTTGAACAGCTCCCACCTGAGAGCCAATTAACCATTTGTTGGGAGCTGAGTCACCTTCCTCTTTTCACACAAGGCTGCTCCTCGGAACCGGATGATCTTTGTGCCCTGAACTGACACCTAGGACTGTTAAGAAAGAACCTGCATTCCGAGATATGCAGGTACCAAAGACTCGAGATATGCAGGCACCAAAGACTCGGAAATGAATCACAGGATGTCCCGGATGTCCCGGGCCTGCCATTTACACCCTCCCATATGTCCTTCACCTTGAAGCCTTTGTCCCCCCTCCTCAATTGCCCCTTTCCGCTCCTTTTTGCTGTATGTATATAACTGGGTATTGTGCCTTAGAAAATGAGACTGTGACAAAACCTCGCAAACGCATGGTCTCCGCTTCTCTCTCTCCCGCCCGTCCTTTCTTACAGACAAACGGTCCTCCTCGCTCCCACGAATAACTGAGTCCCGCGGGTTCGGGACAAGACTCAACTCTTGACAGTCCATCCTCACAAGGACAAGCAGGCCCCTCTCACTTGGAAGCAGACCCCTCCCATTCTTCTGGGCCCTGTGGAGTAAGGTTTTGTAAACACTGTTATCAGTTCTCCCGTGCCAAGGGAGAAATATCATTAACAGCTTTATTGCAGGATGAGTGTAAACCTAGAAGTCGTGTCCAGGACTCCTGGGGTTATGCAATGTTTCAAGGAGATGACTCCAGCAAGACTGACCCAGTTGTCCCCTAAAAAGTTGTCCCCGTTACCTAACCTGAAATCTCTGTCTACAACAGTTAAACCACAACACCTCTGGGATTGATGGAAAGCAACTGAGAGATGAGTTCTGGGTCCTGACTGGAACCTGTTCAGGGTCTATGTGCACAGGCTGGAAAGATGGTTAGTGGTGAAGAGCACTGGCTACTCTTCCAGAGGACTGGGGTTCAATTCCCAGCACAGACCTCTTAGCAAAATGGCAGCCTGTCTAAAACATAGCTTTAAGTGGGAGCTAGTGGGTGTGTTTTAGAGTGATGGAAGGGCAAAGGAATGCCACAAAACGGCACCATGCAACAGCGTTCACAGTAGAGACCCACTGCAGGAGGGGGTAAGCAAAAGGCTGCCTCTGAGCGGGGATGGAAACTAGAGAGAGCCAGCCATGAGGGCACAAGCTTTATAAGGGGTATGGAGAGTGCACATAGGGAAAGGTGTCACATTGGCTGCTAGCAATGACGGGGCTGGTGGTGCGAAGTCACTGAAGGTGGGGTGGGGGAGCAGGCAAGAAGTTTATCAGGAGTCATGTTACTCATGTCAAGAAGAAATCTAGATCAAGCTTTTGCATGGAGGAACAATGGCTGGATAATCTGCCATTGTCTAAATGTCTATAGGTTACTAGGACAGCCCTGTGATTACTAGTTATGATGCCTAACTTGGTACAGTGCCTCTCCATGAATCTCTGAGAAGTCCTTAAAGATGCTGATGCCAGACCATACCCAAAACCAATTACACAAGAGACCCTGTGTCAGTGTTTTTTTTTTTTTTTTAAAAAGATCTCCAAGTGGTTCTTAAGGGTGGCTTATGTTGAAAACCACTTCCCCAGGTTAACAGAACTTAGTTACTAAAGAGCTAAATACTGCTTTTAAAGAACTCTGACTTTTTTCCCTCAAGCACCCAAGAGCCCTGTTGATTTGGTAACATTTTCCAAACAACAGTGACTGACATGTTCAGGACATGGAATTAGACATGACTCCTGTGCGTCAGGTGCACCTCCCCAGACAAAAGCTTAATTGTAGACTTCTGAGAACAAGGTCTGGGCAAACAACAGCAAAGATAGGTTGACCTCAGTTGAGTAAGCAGTGCTGCGGGGAGAAGAAAGACAAATGTACAGGTTCATCTCCACGTCCATGCAAATGTTCACTGAGTGTACAGTCACTGTGCTAGGTGCTGGCGACTCTGAGATAAAGAAAAGGTCATCGGTGTCACCGTAGGCACTGATAGTTTAGTGCAGAGAAGAAAAAGGAAACAAAACTTTCCAGCCATGCAGTGTGACCAAGGATGACAGGCAGGATATGGGAGGCCTAAGGAAGAAGCACGGGATGACAGGCAGGGACTCCTGGAGTCGGTATTTCCAGGCCAATGGAAAGGAAGAATATGTCCACCCTTGTGAACACTAAGTGACAGGCAACACTGAAAAAGTAGGCAAGAGGCTGGCTATAAAGACCCTTGGGTGTCAGCTAAGGACATTGGACCTAACCTTGGGGGTGATGGGAGTTACTGATGGATTGCACGTGGGGACCTGGCATGATCAGAATCTCACACTAGTGATGCATCTGGATGTGGGAAGTGTGGTCCACAGCACTACCAGCCTTGCCAGGGAGCTTGTTCAAAATACAAATCTTAGGCTTGGTCCCAAACACACTAAATCCAAATCGATGCGTTTTGTGTAGGCCAGGGTAGACATCAGGTGTCTTCTTCCAAAATCTTTTTTTTTTTTTTTTTTTTTTTTGGAAACAAAATGTCTCAGTGAACTTAGAGCTCACCAATGATTAGATAGGCAGAATGGCCAGTGAGCTACAGGGGTCCATCTTCTCCACCCTCTCACCCCCACCAGCATGGGGAT
This sequence comes from Mus minutoides, assembly GCA_902729485.2. Taxonomy (NCBI): domain Eukaryota; kingdom Metazoa; phylum Chordata; class Mammalia; order Rodentia; family Muridae; genus Mus; species Mus minutoides. Next base: position 59,529 of record LR749789.1, on the reverse strand, counting down.
TGCAGAGATTCACTGCCACACCAAGCCTTTACACAGCCCCAGAATCTCTAGACAAAGTGTCCAGATTCGGTTTTACAATGAAATTAGAGACACACTCGTAAAGAAGTGAGATTCTCGCCGGGCGGTGGTGGTGCACGCCTTTAATCCCAGCACTTGGGAGGCAGAGGCAGGCAGATTTCTGAGTTTGAGGCCAGCCTGGTCTACAGAGTGAGTTCCAGGACAGCCAGGACTACACAGAGAAACCCTGTCTCAAAAAAACAAAAACAAAACAACAAAAAAAGTGAGATTGTCATTTGAAACTCTTGGAAGGCTACTTTTATGTCAATAGTAAACTTTAAAATTTCTCATCAAATAGCATCTTAACAGTTGCCTATAAGCCAGTGTCTCTACACATCAAATATATGTGTGTGTGAGTGTATGTATATGTATATATGATATGATATCCAGATAATGAAAGTAATATCAAAACCATTCTTGTTTCAGACATGACTATGGTGTGTGAACCACAGGTCATTTCACTAAAATATGCAACATGGTCTCTGATTTGAGTCTGTTCTGAGTGCCTTCCCCCAAGGGTTTTGGTGTTGGAAGCTTGATCCCCAGTGTGCTGATGTGAGAGGTAATAGGACCTTTTATGGGTAAGCCACTGGGGACGCTGCACTAGGAAGAAATTAAGGTGGTTCTCTTGGGATTATGATTAGTTCCCATGGAAAAGGTTGTTATAAAAGAGCCATCCTGGCACGTCCCTGGTCTCTCTCTGGCTTCCTGTCTCACCTGGTGATCTTACCTCACATATATATTCAAGCCATAAAGTGCTACACCCATGGGCCTTCACCAGAACCAATGACATGCTGTATGAACATTCCTCCTCCCAAACTGAGATCTTTTTATGAAGTTTCTGGTCTTGTGTATTTTTTTATAGCAATCATCAGCAGACTAATAAAATAACTGTTGTGGAATTGGAGGAAAGGTCCCTTGACTTAGTTTTGGGGAAATGAGATGTAGACTGTTCTTCAGTTATCTGAAAGCCCTTAAATAGAACAGGCACAACCCCAGTGGCACTCAGAAAACCTGTTCCGATCAAGCATGGGCTCTACTGCTGCTGGCTGTGTGCACTGAAAGATCCGAAGAGAACTGGAGGTTGGAGTGGTCTCTGGTGGCAAAACCCCCCTTGGATCACAGGCAGTACTGACAACAGGACTCAACAGGCCAACCAGACTGAGAACAGAAAATACAAGGCCTTCTTCCAGGACAGAATCTGGAAGAATCTGAAAGAAGGGGTGTAGTCTGCTAGGTAAGAAGTGGGGGGCTAAATGGACAAACAAGCAATTAGTCTATAAATAAGTACAAGTGTACCTCATCTTTAACAATCAGTGTGTTATTGAACAGGGTACACAATTTGGGCTTGGGTTAAATGAAAGCTATTTTAAGCTTATTTTGGGAATTTTCTATTTAAAGGAATCTTTTGTGGAGTGGATAATCACCCACTAATGAATCTTTTGTTAAATCTAGAGTTCTACAAAGCTGACATTCCCAAACTGACTATGCCAGGGACATGAGCACCAAGATGTCTGACAGAGTGAAGTTTGTCTGTGTCCTGGAAACAGCGTCCAGGCGTGGAAGAAGCCACTCTAAAAAAGCAATAGAGCCCACCCTTGGGGAAAATAGGTAGGTAGGCAGGAAAAGAAAAGAAGTCATATTGCTTATGACTCGAGGAGTTTGTGAGCCCCGGGTAGCAAGTGAAAGCAGCAGGGAGGCTGGGAGAAAAGGAGCCATGTCATGATGGACAGCACAGCGGGTGGGATGAAGAGAAGGCAAGGAACTAGAGATAGCAAGATGCTCGGATGGGAAGGCTTACTGCCAAGCCTGCGCATTTGAGGTTGATTTCCAGAACCCTCATGGTAGGAAAGAACTAGCTCCCCTCAGTTGTCCTCTGACTTACATTAGTATACCATGGCATGCAAGCATATACATACACACACATTCGGGCACATATATGTGTATACATGTAAAAAAAAAAATGACCTCAAAGGGGTAAGTGGCCAAGAGAATGGGGAGATATTGCTTGAATCATGGCCCCATCTTTCTCCTCTACCTTCAAGATACTAAGATGCATCATGGACGGAAAAGGGGCTCTTAAGGCCCCAGCCCTCCCGGGGGGGGGGGGGGGGCGGCTGTTGGTAGTTAATGGCTGCTGGTGCAATATGCCGGGGTGGGGGAGTAAGTTTTCTGCAGTGGTGTAGCCACTGATAAGCTGTGAGTATTCCAGTAAATAACCCTCTACCCATACCCATGCAAACAACCCTAATTAAACTCAATGGCTTCCAAAGGGGAAGGGGAGCATGAGAGGAGGAGGAGAAAGAGGAGGAGGACTTGTTGGAAGAACCGTTTGGGTAGGAGAAGGAAGGGGTAAAACAGATTAACAAGGGGCAAAGACCAAAACCTGGGGCTGACAACTCAATCCTTAGGACACCCATAAAAAAAGCCCAGTGTGGTAGCATCTGGAATCAAGATGGAAAGCAGAAACAGAACTGCCCAGAAGTTCATGGTTCACCTAGTACACAGCACCACAGAAACAAGACAGACCCAGCCTCAACAAGGTGGGAGGCAAGAACTGAACCCTGAAAGCTGTGCTCTGATCCCCACATGCTTACATCCGAGATGGTAACAATAAATAAATTTAAAAAGGACAAAGTTCATTACGTGAATGTATAAAATTGTCAAAGGTTTTTTGTTTTTAATATTTCCAGTGCTGATAGCGACAGTGTTTTTTGAAATGCTAGTGATTCAATTACCTGTGGGGCATCTGTGAGTTCTTAACTAGCTAGAGAGGCATTCTAGTGGGAAGCAATGGAAGACACGAGTAATTTAGTGTTAATTGAATAATCCTGCATATCTTGACTCTCACTGCCAAAAGCAGACAGCCTCTGTGCTGTTTCCTGGAACGCAATCCCAGAAAAGATGGAGCCCAGATGGGGAATTGAAAGATGGTGAAAGCTAGGTAATTTGGAAAGGGAGGTAGAAAAAGGCAATCAGAGCTGAATCCAGAGGCATAACTACTTAGACTGTCTTTAAGCAATCAAGTGTAAGTCATGGACTCCAAAATAAAAAGAGCTATCAAGGGATAGCCTATTATGAAAGCTCTAAGGAAGGGTAAGGGATGAGAAGGTAGAGAAGGAGCAGGCTCGAGTTCCTAACAGACATTTAGGATGACCACACTTGACAGTCATCCACACTTTCCAGGGAAACACACACACGCACACACACACACACACACCACACACACACACTCACAACTTGAATTTGAACTAAACATACAATAAAGTAACAAAAACATAAATTAAAAACAGACCAAAAAGGATGACCACACTTAGCCACAAAATAGAGCACACCCTCCTTATAGCCCAAGTCTGAATACAATAAATAAATAAATAAATAAATAAATAAATAAATAGTCCATTCCTTCAACAAAGTCTCAGTCTCCAATACTATTAGATTGAGGGGTAAGGTTAAGAATGTCTCCTTTGCCTTTATAAAGAATTTACATGCATGTTAAGTGGATGTCTTAGTCATAGATTTAATAGATGGAGAGAAATGATATGATATAGTTTGGTAAGCCAAAGAAATTCTAAATATGCAAAGCAATTTCTCCATTTAAATAAGTTGGGAATTTAAAAAGAAATACGATTAGATCTCAAGGCTATCTATTAAATACTGTCATGACTCCCATAAAATGATAGGTAAACAAAAGTTCCCACACAGGTAAAGGTAAATCCTGCCTTTGTCTGTTCCTCCAGGTTCACCCAGCTCTTTCCCCCATCAGGTCCCACCAAAGGTCCACTGAAGATGTAAATGCATCACACCAGTCAATCAGCAAAGAGATCACAGGGTGAATGTGAAGCCAGCAGATGAGCTTATGGAAGGGTCAAAAAGGGGTTAAGTGGAGTCAGGAGAAGTTCTATTTAGATTGCAAGCAAGATCAGCACCAGCTATTTCACAAAGCTTTTAAAAGACCATGTAACTTAGCAACTGACCTGTGTTTGGGTTTTGTTTTCCTTTTTGCCCATGTCAGTTTCTCAGGAGTAACTACCAGGGGTAAAAATGCTTAGGGGTGCCTGTTTACCGAGTGATGAGAAGCAAAGAATCTAAATATGCCCTGTCCCAAATATCACATTGGTGACAAGAAGGGACAGAAAACAAAAGAAGGGAAAAAAAAAGTTTCAACTCTCAGAATCCTCAGGAAAACAAAACAAGTTTCTACACTGTCAAAAAAAAAAAAATGGTGTTAGGAGCGTCTCTCAGACTAAGGTCCCAAGTGGGACCTTCCTTGAGAAGTTTCAGGAGTTTGAAAGCCAGCACCAAAGGAGGTAGCCTAGGCTCCGCAGATCACTCTCCTTTTTGTATCCCACATCCCTGGACCGGTGCTTACTGGAAACCGAAGGGGATGAGAAATAATTCATGATCTTTTACCTGAGCCCAGACCCCATAAGAACCCCAGCCTCCCCACCCACCCCACCCCACCCCCATCTCCCAACCCCAGAACATATTCCATTCTCTCTGCTTAGCAGAGGTTTTGGAAGGGTTCTACCAGTTAAAAATGAGCCTCTGGAATGACTGTTACAGCATATTCTGAGAAACACACTCATCCTTCTGAGAAACACATGCCTCCTTGACCACTCTTGCTGGATGTCCCAGAGGTAGAGAGTAGGCATTCACTTTGGCAATTTCAGGGACAGCTCTCAGATCCCTCAGTCAGCACTGGAAAGAACGTGCAGATCAGCACCACTCCGGTGGACAGCTCATAGCGGGCCCATCTTGTCCCAGCCTCTCTTCTTTCTAGCAGCCTTGGAAGAGGCCAGAAGAGGACTCTCACACTTTGCCCACCCCCTTCTAAGTCACCCACAGGTAACTTCATTTTAGAGAGGTAGGCGCCCAGGCATGTGTAGCTGTTTGTGATTCTTTAGACCCCCATGAAGCCAGTAGAAAGTCCAAGTCTTGCTACCTCTGCTTTCTTTCTGCCTGTTGGGCGCAGAATGGCTGCTTATGCTCCAGATATCTATCGCATCCATATTCAAGAAAGACTTCTCCTTGAGTAATTTCATAACATGGTCGACTCTATTAGGAAATCAAAGACCTTCCTTGGAAATCCCAATTCGATTTCACCAGTTCGGACTGTCAGGTGAGTACTTTTGATTATAAAGGAGGTTGAAAGCATATCCTAGCCTTTTTCATCAGATGAACATAAGAAGGGGTGGAGAGAGTAACTCGGTGTTTGAGAGCACTTGTTGCTCTTTCAGAGGACCTGGGTTCAATTCTCAGCACTGCATGGTGGTTCACAACCATCTGTAACTCCAGTTACTGGGGATCTGATGACCACTCCTGACCTCTGTGGGCTCTAAGAACAAATGCAGTGCATGTATAGACATTCAGGCAAAGCATTCATGCATAAAATAAAATAAATATATTTTAAAATTTTACATATATGTTTTTTAAAAGCACAGAAGAGTAGCATAACCACATAATGTGTCCTTCATAGGCAAAAACTTCAGGCATAGGCACAGATGCAAAAATAAAAAAAATAAATAATATGCATACTACACACATACAAAGAAAAGAAAAAACAAGAAAGAAATCAAGTATGATAGCCTACACCTTTACTACCAGCACTCTGCCTCAAAAGGAAGAGGCAGGCAGATCTCTGTGAGTTCGTGACCACTCTGGTCTACAAAGCAAGTCTGGGAAGGAAGGAAGGAAGGAAGGAAGGAAGGAAGGAAGGAAGGAAGGAAGGAAAAGGGAATCAGCAACTTGCTTTCTCCACCTAGGCTCCAACTCCTAATATTTCTGCATATACCCCATAATGCCATTAATCAGTGAGTTAACCCATTGATGAAATCAGAGTCCATGTGATCCAGGCACTTCCCAGAGGCCCCACTTCTGTTCCCTGCTACCCTGGGAAACAAACCTTCCACATACAAGCCTGGGGCCAGAGGAGTTCATACCAAACTATTGAGAGTTGCCAACACTCACTGTGAGGCCCAGGATGGCTGATTAGACCGACAACCTAATGCTGTCCTTCCAGGTGCTGACGCATGCACCCATCATACCTCCTACACGCTGCTACATCCCAGGGATTGGGGGGGGGGGGGGGGGGGGAACAAGTCCTTACTCCATCCTCAGATTGAATCCACATTGACTTTGGGCTAGGCACTGGGAGTGACACAGAGAAATCCAGGATGTACGGGGATAGTTTTTAAATTTTTGCGGCATGGGACTTGAACCCTGGGCCTCACAGAGGCTAAGCAAATGTCTACCACTGAGCCCTCCCAGGAGACCTGTGCAGCAGAAAACCTCCGTGGAGCACTAACCCCGAGTCAATGTTAGCATCAGGAGACTTCGCATTGGTGACCTCATTAGATTTCAGAGGTCATTGTCGCAAGGTGAAAAGCGGGAGCACACACCAGAAACTTAGATGGTAAGTGTGATGAGTAGAATCACAGAAGCTAACACATCCTGAGTGTTGCTGTATACTTAAACATAGGTACTGCTCCTCAGATAGTGTAGGTGGAGAGGTCTACACACACACACACACACACACACACACACACACACACACACACACACGCTTCTAACTCTTCCCTGCATCAGTCCATCTTGTTTTCTGAACTTCCTTCTTACTGCCTGGGGCAGTCTCTGCCTGTGTGGTGCTTCTGGGAAAGGGGAGCAAATGTGGAGTCTTGCTAGGCTGAAAGCCCCCAGGGTGGTGTTGGATCCAGTGCCTCAGCCCAGATGGAGCCATCCAGGGAAAAGCAAGAGGAAAGGGTAGTCCCCCAATGCTAGAGAACGGATGCATTAAGGAAGGGGCATCCTTCAGGAAGTGATCCATCACCCATGACATTAAAATGGAGCTGGGCAGAGCTGGTGGACAAGAACATACAGAAGGAGCTCCCTGGACAGTGCCCAGAAGAATGGAACCGGATGAGCCCCTTCGTTCCTGTCTGGCTCCTCCAGCTTCTACCCATAGCCTCAGAGAGCCCTCTCAAGACAGAGACGTAGCTACATCTGCAGACCCAAGCCTGATTATAGTCTCTCTTTGCTGCCTAACCCTTGACCTCACAAGGAGCATCCATGCAGCCGACACTACCTAGTCCGTTGAATAAGGAAATTCAGCCTGCCATTTACCTTGCAGTCTGGTTCCAAATCTTTGGATCCATTTATAAGTGTGTTTTTATTAGATTGATTAAAATGAGCAGATGTTTCTCCCATCATTTTGGCTTGGGCTCCAGTCTATGTCTGGTTATATATCACCAGACCCTTAGAGTGGGGATAAATGGGAAGCAAATATGTATGTTTTAAACCCAGAGCTCTGGGGCTAGAGAGACAGCTCAGTGGCACAGGGTTTGCTGCTCCTCCAGAGAACCTACATTCATTTCCTCGCACCCATGTCAGGGAGCTCACAACTACCTGTAACTCCAGCTTCTTAAGATCTGATGCCCTCTTCTAGCCTCTGAGGGTACCAACACATGTGTGCATAAGCGTGCATGCACACACACTCACAAGCACACACATGAATACACATACTTAATATAAATAAATAAATAAATAAATAAATAAATAAAATCAAACCAGAGTTCTGCCCCCTCGACATGGCTCGGTTGAGCCTGCTGGTTTCCCTGAATTGTTCGTGGAAAGAACAACCCTTCTTTAGTCAACCATAAGTCACAGAGTACTTTATAGTTTAAAGCAAGTCCTTGTTGATCACTTCATTGAAACTCAATGCAAAACACACAATGGGGGGATCAATTTTCCCTTCCTCTTGAAGTTGGTCCTCTCTGACACCCACCTAAGTGGAACTCATTCATGGAGCTGGGGGTGTAACTCGATGATAGGATGTCCAATGACAATGGCTTAGGTGATCCTGGAATCTCTCCTCAATATTCTAGTGTCTTCCAAAAGTCTCATCTCTTGGGATCCAAAGTTTTTAGGTAGTTTGTGCCTATAGGGAAATAAATCCAACTCTGAAAAGACCTGGAAGGAATTCATATCCAGAGAGACATGGCCAGTGAAGATGTGTGGCCTTCTCTGTTCTGACACATATCAATGGCAGAAAAAAATCCCATCCCTGCCCAAGTAAAAAAACAGATCTCAAGCCGGGCATTGTGGTGTATACCTTTATACCCAGCACTCAGGAGGCAGAGGCAGGCCGATCTCTATGAGTTAATGGCCAGTCTGGTCTATAAAGTGAGCTTCAGGACATCCAACTCTGTCTCAAAAACTAAAATGAAAACAAACACAAAAACAAAAACAATAAAACAATAAAACAAAAAAGAAAGAAATGAAACTATGCTATACAACTGACTAAAATTATTGAAATTATTTTCCTGTGACCCAACACTCAGATACAAAATATCATTCAACTGTACCTCAAAACCCTCAGGAGATGCTTTATCCAGGGTTTCTGAGGAGCAGAGCCTAAAGTCAATCTTACTCTTTCCATGATGCTGGGGATGAAATTCCAGGCCATACAGAGAGGAGGGGGCAAGGCAGGGAAAGGCAGAAAGAAGCAGAACGTGGTAGGCCACCCAGCTGGGGGCAGGGGCACACCAAAGACGAGCCAGTCTCCAGAAACACCATGCTGTTTCTAAAAGCAAGCCCCAGAAATGATGGTGTGGAGATCTCAGAGAGGGGATCAGGTCATGTGGATTGATCCTCCCTGCCTTGAATGAGGGTGGTGGCCTTGTAAAAGAGGTCCCAAGAAGCTTGCTTGGTCTGCCATCACGAAAGAAAAGGGCCTTCAGAAACAGAAAGAGGCTGTCCTCTGATACACACTGCTAGGGCTGTGATGTGGGCCGCCCAGGTCTCCAGCACTATAAAGAAGTGGGGGGGGGGGAGCTCAGTTGATGAGGACCTGAGCTTGATCCCTAAAGAGTTGGGTGTGATGGTGCCCACCTGTGCTCCTAGCACTGGAAAGACAGAGAGGAGGATCCCTGGGGCTCACTGGACAGCCATCTCTCCAGCCTCTAATTTTTTTTAATAAAATAAAAAGATGAATGGGACCTGAAGAACAACACACAAGGTTGCCCTTTAGCCTCTATCTACAAATACATGTATACCCCAATACACTGAAGTGTGTACTTGTGCTCACGCACATACAACACACGGACACATATGTGCACACACATGCACACACACACATACATCGTACCTATTGTTTCCAAGTCATTTGATCTGTGGGGTTTTTTGTTTTTTGTTTTTAAGATTTATTTATTATACATAAGTACACTGTAGCTATCTTCAGAAGAGGGCATCAGATCTCATTATGGGTGGTTGTGAACCACCATGTGGTTGCTGGGATTTGAACTCAGGACCTTGGAAGAGCAGTCAGTGCTCTTAGCCGCTGAGCCATCTCGCCAGCCCTCTCGCCAGCCCTCTGATCTGTGTTTTGTTAACCACCAGAACTGATTATGAGAGGCCACACGTTGCCTCTGTATTTTATAGACAGCCCAGAGTGGCAGAGAGGGGACAAACAGGGCCAAGTATTTGCTGGCTCTTTCATGTCCTCCTTCATGCACCCTGTGGGACACTATGACCTTCTGCACATCCGGAGTGTGCTGTCTAGCTCCTCCAGGCAGCCCCGGGGAAACCAAGTCACCCACAGACATGGGAGCTGTTGTGACTGCCACCAAAGCAGACGTCCTGGTGGCCTTGCCAAAGCCTAGCCCTCGGTGAGGGGAGATTAGACAGATGGCGGTATTAGGGGACGGGTGGCAGAGAACAGCTGGGGTCCTTTGATGATCAGACAGCCAAGAACCAAAGGGTGGGTGAGGCTGGGCAACTGTGGAGGAGCCTGAGCTAGATCTGGAACCCCAGCCCACTCAGCCCAGAGCAGTTTTTGTATTTGAATCACAAACATATATATCTCAGTGGTGCAAACATTGACTTGAGTTTTATCCCCTGCCTCCTAAGTCCAGGGATGAGTCACCTTGGACAGGAGACTTGGAAAAGTAGTTTTGCCTCGTGGAGGCACTCATGGCTCAGGGGAGTCCCATCTACCTGGAAATTTTAATTGTCTGGGTTTGTGCTATGACGTCACCAGAAACGCAATAAGGTGGACGCAGGTTCAGGATGTAGAGCAACTGAGACTGAAACCAGGCTTTCTGGGACTGGCATAGCCCTTTCAGAGTTGTCCCAAAGTGAGACAAACACACTTGGCTTTGTATTCTATTAGTCTGTCATGGGAAGCCACACCACAGGAGAGAAGAAAGGAGCAGGATTATAGATGAAGCACTTCACTATTGTCAAAAACAAATTCCAGCTAGAGGTAGTGCTAAGCTATCCACAACCAATTGTCCCAGTGAAAGGCGGCTGTGGATAGGATTCCTCCATCTCTGCCTCAGAGGACCACCGTTAGGTTTCAAACCTGGGACAGATGGTGGAGGCGCCTATTTAACATAGCAAGTCAGACCTGGACATCAGGGTTTCCCTGTATCCCTCGGTCCCTACTAGTCACTGGGGCCCTCCTGGCTGGTATATCCACGCTCCTCCCCAGAATTCTCCAGGCCACTGAGACTGGGCTGCTCACCCCTATAAAATCCAACCACTTTGGTTACCTGCCCTCGTTGTAACTTTGGGCCTCCTGGCTGCTGCCTCTGGTTCCCCACTCTCCCCTCTTCCTGCCCTTCACCCTTTCCCCACGTGGCTCAGGGTCGTGTCCACTCTGAACTCTCCCAGAGAACCCTACCTCTGGCTATGCTCTCCCTTTTATCTACAATAAACTTTCTCCTCCGCCACACTGAGAACAGCCATCTCCTTTACTTTTTAGTTCTCTTTGCAGCCAGGCACCATCTTAAATAAGCTTCTGGTGTTAATTGTGACAGCACGCACAAGGCTAGGGAAAGCTCAAGCCAGACAAGACCCTGGGCATGGATCAGGAAGGTGGACACGGAGTCCCACCCTAGCTGAGGAGCTACTGACAGTTGACTTCGCATTCTAACTTTAAAATTTATATTAGAAAAGAAAACAAGTGAACACATCGCTACACGTGTTACTTAAAAATTATATTTGAAAGGGGTTGGAGAGCTAGCTCATTGCAAAAGACTTGGGTTCAGTTCTCAGCACGCAAATCTGGCAGCTCATAGCTGACTGTATCACCAGTTCCAGGTGATGCATAGCAATACCCTCTGCAGGTATCCACATGCCATAGTGAACACACTCATACAGCACACACTCATACAGGCACACACATACACATGTATAAAATCAATTGCCAGGAATGATGACATTCACCTTTAATCCTAAAACATGGGAGGCTGAGGCCTAATCTATATAATGCTCTCCAGACCAGTCGTGGCTACACAGTGAGACCCTGTCTCAGGATGGATGGATGGATGGATGGATGGATGGATGGATGGATGGATGGAGGATAGAATTAAAATAAGCAAATAAACATATCTTAACTTTTAACTATGTTAGAAGACTTAAAAGTTTGAGGGTAGCTCATATGGTACACCACCTGTTTAGCACACACGAGATTTAGGGTTTGATTTCCAACACCACATAAAATGAGATGTGGTAGCTTACCACTTGGGAGGTAGAGGCAGGAGAATCACAATTTCATGGTGTTCCTTAGTGGCGTAGCAACTTTGAGGCCAGGCTGGGCTACATGAGATCCCAGCTCAGAAAACTAAACAAGTAAATAAATGCTCTAATAAAACAAAACTAAACTGAAAAGAGGGGAGACTCAAGGAGCCATATCTGTAGCACCTCTCTCATTCCCCTCCCCACCCCCTGATTTGATATCCACAATATAGAACTTCATTAAACTCCCCTAAGAGACAGAGGAATGCAGTGCTCGATGCCTGAGTTCCAATCTTGACTCTGTGTGTTTTGTTAACAACTTCAGCCATTTTTAATGATAGCATCAAGTACCTTCCAATTATTATGTAACTATCCCCATGCTCAGCTCCACCCCTGCCTCTGCTTCTTACTGTCTCTGGACCCTTAAGCTCATTTACTAGACACTCTATCCTTCTAGTTTCTCAGCCAAAGAACTAGACAACAATTCCTGTGCAGAGGGTCAGCCCTGCCACCTAACCCACAGGAGAAGTGTCCCCAACTATGTTCTGTCTCTCAATTGTCACCTCATCAAGTGCCTCTGTTATCCCTGTGAGAGCTGCCCTTGAGATGTTGCACTCTAACACAGAAGAAGCAGGATGAGCAGAAATACAGCCGGGACTAGAGAGATGACTCAGCCAGTAAAAGTGCATACTGCTCTGGACCTGAGTCCCATTCCCAGCATTCATGTCCATCAGTTCACAACCACCCATAATCCCAGATACAGGGGTTCTAATGCCCCCTTCTGGCCTCCACAAGCACCTGCACCCATGTGCACATGCCCACACACAGACATATATGTGTGTATACAATTTTAAATAAAGTCCTTAGAGAAAGATAACTAAGTCGAAGGAGGACCTCAAGGGTCACCATGGGCTGCACATAGCAGCTGTCATGCAGAGATCAAGCATGGACCCTAGAAGTGCAGGATGCAAGCATTCCAGCTGACAAGCCACAAAGATGCAGAGGTTCCTAAGCTTTCCCGAGCTCGCATCGAGTGAGAAGTGCAGCCCAGGCTCTGAAGACCAGCTTGTCCTGTGGTACAGTCTGCACCCCTCTCAGCCATGCACAGACCACGTTGCCTGACAGGAGCTACACTGCTAGCCGGGCGTGTGACAGAACTGGCAATGACCTCCACCGAAATGCCAGCATTCCTCAGTGCTGACTTCACCAAGTCCAATATATCCCCACTGTGTGTGCTAAGCAGTCACTAATTTAATTACTTAATTAGACAGCAGATTTGTAATGCACTAACAAGCCAGTTATACCTAATTATTCCTATTAATAGCAGCATAAGAATAGCACAAGGCAGGAAATAATCCCAGCTTGAAGGCCTCTCCCTGGCTCCTAGAACACAGCCCAACCCAGAGCATGCATTTAGCAAGTACCCCCTCAACAAGCTTACTTCTGGTTCACACTCATGTTGTTCAAATATCTTTTATGTATTTGTTGTTGTTTTTCTTTTTCTTTTTATTTGTCTGAGACAGAGTTTCTCTGTGTAGCCATGGCTGTCTTAGAACTAGATCTGTAGACCAGGCTGACCTCGAACTCACAGAGATCCACTTCTCTCTACCTCCCGAGTGCTGTGGTTAAAGGTATGCGCCACCATGCCCAGCTGTTCTTGATGTTATTATTTGTATTGTATTCTCTTCAGGTGCCTGACCTCACAATGAGCTGCCGGCCTCTATCAGTGATGGGACATCAGCTCCTTTCTAACCCTGCCATAGATGGAAGAAAACCAAGGATCATGAGAAAAGTTTATATATTGTGCAACTTTACCAAAAGCCTTAGAAAAAACCCACCCCAGGCAAGGAATGTGGGAACAGGGGCAGGAGTGAGATATAAAATAATAGTTTCAGGGCCAGTTGATATCCATGGGAGGCCTCCCCTTGTCTGAAGACCAAGGGAGGAGGGTGAGGAATGAGGGATGAGTGGGAAGGACTGGAAAGAGAGGCGGGAGGGGAGACTGCAGTCAGGATATAAAGTTTATTTCTTTCTTTATTTATTTATTTATTCATTAAAAGATGACAGGCTCAGCAGTCTAATTAATAAAAGTAGACCAGGAGTTAGAGATGAAACGACCTGTTAAAGGAGACATTAGAACACGTCTGAAACCAGTGACCCAGTTTGCCAGGCTAGGATCACTCGCTAGTTGGTGCAGCTATAAATGCAGCCTTGTTCTTTTAAGCTAGAACATGCTAGAAGAAACTGTGCTAGCAAATCTTTCCCTGAAATACAGCCTGGCTTCCTCTGTCTTGCAAGGAAGAACCTAGTCTCTTTGTTAACAGTCAGTCCTAGTAAGAAACTGATGGTAATACAAAGCCAGGTCACCAAAGACAGACACAAAGAGGCAATTCATAAAGCCATCAGAAAGATTAGAGAAAAAAATTAGTGAGGGATGGTGTGGTACCCAGGGCTGCCATCATCAGGGACTCATTACCACTCCTGTAACCAAAGGGACATGGGAAGCTACTGGCTGCTAGAACCTGAAGAAATAGCTATTTGAAGGTGGTGGTGTGTTTCCTAACAAGAAGAGCTATAGCCTTTGGTTCTTTGGTCCAGACTGCAGCAGCCAGAAAGGAGGGAGTTGGGGAAATAAAGACCCTGTCACTCCCCCTGGTGGTACCTCCTGGTGGCCAAATCTGAGCCAGAGGATAAAGATGGTCCTGAAGTACAAGAGGACAAAGGATGGAAGAGAGAAGGCAGGTGAAGAGATCAAATGCGCCCACACATTGGCCTCTCCGCAGCCTGCTGTCTCCTTCTCTGGACCACGTGGGGGGGGGGGGGGGGGGGCTTCCCACATTATCTGGTTACGTAATAACTGCGGTTAACCAGGGGCAAAGATGAGAAAGGGGTTGAGAGTCCCAATGTCAGCATGAAGCAGCCAGATAGCACGACGACCCTGTCCCTGCTTCGCCATCACCTCTTTCTAATGTCTTTCTTTTTTAACTAAACCAAAACAGGGGAATGTTGGTATTCTGTCTGGACTCTACCGCCCCAGTTACCTGGAAGCAGCCAGGCATGTTCCTCCCCACAGTTACCTGGCAACAGCCAGGTAGGCCTGGCCCACTATAAAAAGGGCTTCTTGGCCCCTTCTCTCTCTCTTGCCTCTCTTACTCTCTTGTATCTCTTACTCTTGCTTTCCTCTTGCTCTACTTCTCTACTCTCCCCTTCTCTCTGCCTATATCTGCCTCTACTACTCTCTTAACTCCCCTCCCCATGCCCTAAATAAACTCTATTCTATACTATGAGAGAGAGAGAGAGAGAGAGAGAGAGAGAGAGAGAGAGAGAAAGGGGTTGAGGCATTTGGGGTTGTCTCTAGCTGCTTGTACCCCCCAACGCAGGCAGGCTGACTACTTGACTACATATGCATCTCTTAGTGGCTGTTTCACCTAATCTCATCCTGTTATCACACAATGATGTCTATAAGAGGACATGTTTCATGTGATGAACTTTCCCAAGCTAACATAGTCTTGATTTTTAATGGAAATTATCATGATACCGGAGCTTTGTCTGTTTGTTTGTTTTGCGGCAGTGGGAATTGAACCTAGAGCCCAGCACTTGCTGACCAAGTGTTCTACCACAAGGCTGGATTCCCCAGATATTCTTTCACTTTTTATTTTGAGACAAAGTTCTTACCAAGTTGCCCAGGCTAGGCTTGATCCTGAGATTCTCCTGCCTCAGCCTCTCTCAAGTGACTAGTATTACAGGCCTGTGCCCACCAGGCTTGACACAAAACTAGAGTTCATTCATAAAATCCATGTTTTTGCATTTGGCAAAGGTTGTTGGAATGCAGACATTCTTATGAGGGGTTAAGTGCTGAGTGTGGTTAGGGTACTAAGGTGTGACTAGGATGCTGGGGTATGGTTCTTATGTTTGTGAGAGCATCCCTGGTCTGAAGAATGATGCCTAGTGGATGATCTATAGATGTAGCTTTTCAGTGAATAGAATGAACAGAATGTGTGTTTACATTGTGTTGAGGCAGATTATATTATATTAAGGGAGAAAAAAATTTGAGTCAGGGACACTTCTATTCTCCAAGACTCTGGAACCCCACCTCTCATCAACTCCTAGTGCCAAGCTTAAAGGAACATTTCCTGAGGCAAACTGCTCTTCCAGTAAGTAGGAATGGCAGGAACACCAGTGTGAACACAGCTCACTCTGTAGGAACTGAAGTGTGAACACTCCTCATCCAGGTGAACAGTATGAACTGTGGGGGGCATCAGTGTGAGCATTAGTAATCCAGTATGAACTGAGAGGATGTCAATATGAAGGGCTGGAAATTTTACCATGTTCTCTGCACCTTAAAAAAAAAATTATTGCCAACCACGGCGGTGCATGCCTTTAACCCCAGCAACTTGGGAGGCAGAGGCAGACAGATCTCTGTGAGTTGGAGGCCAGCCTGATCTACAGAGATAGTTCCAGAAGAGCCAAGGCTACACAGAGAAACCCTGTCCTGAAAAATAAATAAATAAGAAAGGAAGAAAGGAAGGAAGGAAGGAAGGAAGGAAGGAAGGAAGGAAGGAAGGAAGGAAGAAAGAAAGAAAGAAAGAAAGAAAGAAAGAAAGAAAGAAAGAAAGAAAGATCGTTATGGTTCCTCACTCCTAGAGTCCAGGTTCTCTGCGATACATCTCTGATCAGCTCTCTCGGCTCATTCCCTCCAAATGAACACTCTGGACTTCACTGTCCCTTGTCCATGGCCTGGCTCTTCCTCCACTGTGCCCTGTACATTTAGCACATGCTTTTATATCTGTTTGAGTTCTACTTGACAGCCAAAGACTTCGCAGCAGGTTAGTTTTTAATATCCACAAACTGCAGGCAACCCAGATGCCCATCACCGGGGAAATGCCTAACCAAATGGTGACACAGCCACACTCAGCCACAAAGACATGCACCATGGAATCCAGGGATAACGTAGATAAAACCCAAATCTTAGTTTGAGTTTAGAAGTCAAAACAACAACATCAACAACAACAAAAAGACTACATATTGTGCTCATTTGGCTAGAGAAAACATAAGCTGAATTATGATAGGGGAGAGGAGATCATAGATTGTTTTGCTGAGGATAGAATTAATATGGGATGACCTAAGGGTTCAAGGGATCTCTGTGGGATGTGAATATGTTAGTTGATTATATTTTCATTGGTGCATATATTCTTAAACTCATAAAATTGAATATCTTAACTATGGGTAGTTATTGTGTATCAACTATACCTCAAATATATATATATATACATATATACACATATATACACATGTGTGTGTATATATATATATATACACACACACATATATACACACGTGTGTGTGTTGAAAGCTCAAATCAGACATGAATTGTAAAAATTATTGCAGCAAGCCAATAAAGTGTATGATGTATGAGATCATAAGAAAACAAGAAAAACCACTAATAAGCCAGTAAAAAATAGGCACAGAGAGGTAGCACATGATACAAATGACAAACAAGCTTGTCTATGGCCATACCACCCTGAACGTACCTGATCTTGGAAGCTTGTTAGTACTTGGGTGAGAGACCAAGGGGCTTGACTAAAGCTTTTTCTGCCTCAACACAATGTAAACACACATTCTGTTCATTCTATTCACTGAAAAGCTACATCTATAGATCATCCACTAGGCATCATTCTTCAGACCAGGGATGCTCTCACAAACATAAGAACCATACCCCAGCATCCTAGTCACACCTTAGTACCCTAACCACACTCAGCACTTAACCCCTCATTCCTCTGACTTCAGCATCCCAGGTGCTACCTGGTATGTCAGGGCATCTGAGCTCTCTGTACAACTGAAGCCCCATTCCACACATAGGCATGTCCTTGAACTGTATCCTCTCTCCTCCACCATTTACTGGAATATTTGCACATCTCATCCATTACAGTTAAATTACTCTAGTCCAGGCAAAGAGAGCATTGTTCCTGGTCCAGAACAGAGCTCCGCATTCCTTATGTAAGCAGCATACCTGGCTTTCTCCCCCAGTGCACATCCCTGCAGGTTTGCAGGCTGCTGTTTGCCTTCTCAGTCAAACCACGGACTCTCCATCCTGCACCCAGAATCATATTCCTCTGCAGTCTATTCCCTTCTAACAAGCACCCTAGGCTGTAATGAGACCCTGTCTCAAAATCATAAAATGGTGTCACTATCTGCACACTGATGACCCACATTGCAAACGTACGGAAGATGACTTTTGCAGTAGGGTCCCCGGCTTAAAGACTGAGTTCATCAAAGAGGCAACAGAAACCTCCTGCCTCTGCCCTCCCCCCTGCAAACACTCGACCCACCTACTGTGGCACCGAGAGCTGCAGACCTGCTGAACTCCCTCAGGGATTTCCTTTCCTAGACCTCAGCCTGGCTGGTGTCTGCCTAGAGCAGACCAAACCTCTTCATCTCCAGCTGAAGAGAACAGGAGCAGAACAAGGCAGGGCCTAGAGATAGGGGAGGGTAAGCTGAGGAAGGGCCAGGCCAGTGGAGAAAACTATGGGGGCAGGGTGGGGGTGGGGAGAGGAAGAGAATCAGAAGCAACCACAAGAAAAACAGGACAAAGAGGAAGAGCTGGGGAGCCCCAGGACACACAAAACATAGCTTCATACACTGATGTGAGCAAGTACCCGCTGGGTGGGAAATAATGCTTTCTGTAGAAAGCAAATAATGCCGCATGAATTCCTACTCACTGACTTTCCTGTCAATCTTTATTTGCCTTCTGCCTGTGCTTCCCTCCATCCCACCAGCCTCTTCTTCACTGAGAACTTGCAAATGGACCCTGAATAGACACAGGAGCAAAGAGTCGCCTCCCCCAAGCCCTGAAAGGCCCCAGGGAAGAAGTCCCATGTCCTTGGCCCTGCAGCTCTGAAACCATACATAATTGAGGCTTCGAAGTCAAGAAGGACCCACCCTCTTGCTTATACGTGTAGCCTTTAGGGATCCATGAGATAAATTAAATATTAAAGGTCCCCATAGTTTCACATCTTAAACGTTTAGTCTTCCAGTCGGGAGCACTATTTAGGAAGGCTATGGGCACTTTAAGAGGTAAGGCTCAGTGAAGGAAGGTGATCATGGAGGACATGGAGTTGGAGGTGGAGGATGCTGGGGGTTGAGAGAACAGGGATAAGATGTCCTGGCTTGCTCTCTACTTCCCAGATGTCTGCGAAGTGATTAGCTCTCTTACCCCAGAGGTCCTCACCAGGATAGTGTTCCACCCAAGCATACAGGCACCGAGTGATGGGCAGCTGAACCTGCTGAAACTATGAGTCAAAATAAAGTCCCCGCTTTATGTCATCGGTACTGGGTATTTTGGACATGGTGATAGAAGAAGGCAGAGGTCTTTCTGAAGCATACAGGGAGTTCTTGAACACTTTCAGGCTGTCTCTGACACATAGAGACTCTAGAGAGGGGTTGGTGGTTCAGCCCAGAAAAGCTTCTGGGGGTAGAACCTGTACTGGGGCCTAAGTTTCTGTGCTTTCCTCCCCGCCCCCTTCTCTTTGGACTCTGTCTTCTAGAGACAGAACTCCCCAGCCCCTTACCCCCAGCGATAGGTGTGCTGACTGCCCTGGGCCCAGAGAGTGAAGCTCTAGTTGGAACATGCTGACCGAGGAGGCGCTGTCAACAAGTTTTCTGTCCTTGGAGAGCTGCACAGAAAGACATTTTTTAGGCAAAGATAACTTCATCCAGACTGAAAGGCAATTTCTTTTGTTTTCTGTTTTCAAACAGCCACCCACCTTTTAAACCCATAGAACAGAGTGGAAGTCTGAAGTCAGAGAAGAAGACAAGAAATGGATCAGGGTGGGTCTGTGGCTCAGGGATGCAGAGGCCTGCTTCTCTGGTCCTGGGCTGCCTGTTGAAAATGTTTTCTTTCCTCCATAGCATCACTTTTTTTTTCATTATTTCCCTTTAAAAAGCTTCTTTGTTGCAGTAGAGGTTGAACTCATGGCTTTACACATGTTTAGTAAACCTTCTCCCACTGAGCAAGATGCCTGGTCCTTCATATTATTGCATCTTAAGAAGAAATGTATACAACAGAGAGACTTTTAGACTCATTTTCTCAAAATCTTCCCAACCTAAGGCAATTTAAGTTGCAGGAGTTTGTCCTGGCCCACTCTCACAGACCAATAAACTCTTAAGTAAAAGCCATTAGGGGACCACCTAGAGTCCTTGCTTCAAATGGACACATGTGTAGAGAGCACTCTCAAATCCACCCTATGGTATAAGTCACACACCTGCAATATGGACTCAGTGAGGTTAAGTGACTTGCCAAGTATCAAATAGCTAGTAAGTATTGTAGCCATTCTTCACACCAGGTGCCACATGACCCCAGAGGTTTGGTCCCCTAAATCTGGCTGCCATGAGAGAAGTAGGGATGAAGGAAGAGCTGGATTAGGGGGGAATGGGGACAGGAGGGAGGGGGACAGGGGGAGGGAGAGTGACTGCCCCTGCCACAAAAGCTGCCAACTCCAGCCCACATTTCAGGGTTAAGTTTTCCACAGCACCCGTTGCCATGGCAATAGGAGCTCTTGTCACCATCTGAAAACCCAGAAGAGGAAAATAAGAGGATTCAGCTCTTTGACTCAAGAGCTGACCAGTTCTGCAAGATAAACTCAGTCTGGCCCTTGAATCAGGATTAGAAATTGGAGACAGGTAATGGCACTCGTAGGCCATGGGATCATTAGCTTCTTGCTCTGAGAAGTTCAGCTCACTTTGCAGACATGATCTCATTCTCCTCCACAGGCTCTCTCCGTGAGAAGCCAGAGAAGGAATGGCAACCATCCCTATAGAGTCAACCCAAGAGCTGGAGAACATCACACACACACACACACACACACACACACACACACACACTGACAAGCACAGATAATCTGAACAACCCTCCCACTCTTACTTGGTTCTGAAAGTAAGTAGGAATTTAATTGAGAGTCTTGGTTTGATTCAGCAAGTTTACAAGATGGAGAAACAATGATACAAGTAGAAACCATTAGAGCTGAGGGTGACAACTCTGCCCCAAGAGCCATCCCCAGCACAGCACACACACCATCTATGTGGCCAGACAAGCCCAAGAAATTAAGTAAATGGAAGAGAGAGATGTTAATACCCTCATTTAAAATCACCTATATATAGGTATCAGGGCTACCCTCCCCGTTATCAGGGAGGGACAGCTTTCACACATACCTATACAATGCTCGAAGTACCTTTTCTTTAGTGGCTTAATATGAAGCCTCTGGGAAGTGATTCAGTCATGGGGGTGGAGCCTCATCAACAGAATTAGCACCCTCCTATAATAGGCCCCTAGAACAGATGAAGTGAGGAATGCCTGTAATCTGATCACTTGGAAGGCTAAAACAGGACAGTCACAGGTTCAAAGCTAGCCTGGACTACATAGTAATGGTCTATATTAATAATAATAATAATAATAATAATAATAATAATAATAGAGCCAGATATGATAATACATGCCTAATAATCCCAGCACTTGGAAAGAGGGTAGAATCAAGGCCACCTCAGCTAATTCAAGGTTAGCTTGACAGGGCTACATGAGACCCTATCTCACAAGTAAATAAATAGGGGCTGGAGAGTTGGCTCAGTGGTTAAGAGCACTTGTTGCTCTTAGAGAGGACCCAGGTTCAATTCCCAGCACTCACATAACAGCTTACAGCCACCCATAACTCCAGTCCCAGAGAATCTGACACAATACAAAAGACTCAGAAGAGAGGCTAGAATGTCAAGTAAGGATCCCGTGACCCTCCACACCCCTCCTCCTATGAGGCAATGTTAATGTCCGACCTGGCCACTGTGGGTCTTTTACAAGCAGGCCCAGCTGATGTGATGAAGATGGCACCCCCTCCCTTTGGAGGATCTCACTCAACAGCAGGAGAGATCCTGGAAGTGTTCTGCAGTTGAGTTGACTGTGGCGCAGGTTTTGTTCAATTCGATGACTAGACAAGAACTCTTGGAAAGAAAGGCTGAGTTGTACTCAGTGTGGTGTACACTCGTTAAGGCTGTTACAGTGCTCCTAGGCAATCTAGTCCTGTTTCATTGCTCCAAATTGTCTAGCTAACACCCTGCACTGCTGCTGTCTCCACAAAATGGCAATGGCCATGGGAGATGGGCATCTAACAGAATTACTACTGAGCCAGAGAGATGGCTCAGTGGCTAGGGTGCTTGGGGCACAAACCTGACAGCCTGAATCCTATTCTTCAAACCCTACATAATGGTAAGAGATATCCACTCCACGAAGTTGTTTCTGACTTCCACATACACATGTTTGCATGTGCGCATGTTACACGCGTGCATGCGCGCGCACACATACACACACACACACACACACACACACAAGATGCATAATAATGATAAATTTTTTTTTGTTGTTGTTTTTTGAGACAGGGCTTCTCTGTATAGCCCTGGCTGTCCTGGAACTCACTTTGTAGACCAGGCTGGCCTTGAACTCGGAAATCCGCCTGCCTCTGCCTCCCAAGTGCTGGGATTAAAGGCGTGTGCCACCACGCCCGGCTACAAATAATTTTTTAATAATCTGTACTGCCAATCACAGACAGGATCTAAACCCTCCTCATCTATTGTTGACCCCAAATTTCCTTCTTTTTCTAAGTTGGCTTTATGGAAAACTAATATCCTAGTGTGACAGATCTTCTCTTGTTGTCCAAAGAATGAGCTGGTTCCATAGTTAAAAGTGGCTTTTTTGCCTTTCTGTGGACTTCCCACAACCAAGGACATAAAAGTGTCTCAGTACTTGCATTTGGGGTGTGCTCAATGTGATTTGTGTGTGCATGCACTCGTGTGCATGTGTGTATGTGTGTTTCAGCATGGGTTTATGAACAGAGGACCACTGTGAGAGCCATTCCTCGGGCAAAACACACCTATCACTGCTGCTGCTTCTTCTCCTCTTCCTCTTCCTTCTCCTCCTCCTTCTTCTCCTCCTCTTCCTCCTCTTCCTCCTTCTCCTCCTCCTCTTCCTCCTCCTCTCTTCTTCTTCTTCTTCTTCTTCTTCTTCTTCTTCGTCTTCGTCTTCGTCTTCGTCTTCGTCTTCGTCTTCGTCTTCATCTTCTCCTGACAGGGCCTCTCACTGGCCTGAGATTCACCAACTAGAGTAGGCTAGCTGGCCAGTGAACCCCTTGTCTCTGCCTTCCAGAGTTGAGTTATAAGTATGTGCCTGCCACAACACTTAGCTTTTTGTCCCCACGGTTTCTGGGCATCTGCAGATTCTTGTGCTTGTAAAGCACATGACAAGCTGAACCATGTCCCCTCAGTTTATTTTTTAAACAAAATTTTAGTGTGTGTGTGTGTGTGTGTGTGTGTGTGTGTGTAAGCAGGTGTGCATTGACATTTCATGCATGTGGAGGTCAGAAGATAACTTGAGGGAATCAGATCTCTCTTTACACCATATTAGTCTCCAAGGATCCAACCCCAGGCTTTCCGGCTTCTCAGCAGGCACATTTACCCACTGAACCATCTCACCAGCTTCAGTCTGATTTACTGGATTTTATCACTAGACCTACTAGGAATATGAATGTGTCATCCTGCAGCTTCTCTTGTCTTCAGTTTCTGTATCTGCCCTTTCTACCTAGTAGTGCATCAGTTGTCTCTCTAAGAGTATGAAGAATCAAGCAGCTGCTAGACGTGGGAGGCAAGCACTACACCAGAGACAAAAACAGGAAGGCTTCTTTCCAGCTAACAGAACATCCAGCAGAAAAACTTGCAGAGAAAGCTGGACATCCCACCTCTCTGTGAGTCCCAGGGGGACAATTAGTAACTGTCTGTCCCCAAAGATGGACTCCAAGCAATGAAAAGGTACCACTCCTTGACAAAGATCTCCTCTTATAGGAGCTTAATTCTAGGAAACTAAAGAGTATCTTTCCTCCCAAAACAAACAAAATTATACTAGTAAGAATTTCCCATTTGCAACTGTTAGTCACACAGAGGAGAAATGATACAAAACATGGCTAAGATAAATCTGAGCTGGACACAGTGATTTGGGACTGGGATCCAGCACTTGAGAGATGGAGGCAGGAGGATCAAGGAGTTCAAGGCCATTTTCTGCTAATAATGAATTCAAGCCTAACCTGGGAGACATGGGACCCTGTCTCAAAAATGAATGAGGCTGGGGGCTGCTGAGATGGCTTACTGGTTAAGAACATATCTTGGTCTTGCAAAGGACCCCAGCTCAGTTCCTAACACCCATATCTGACAGCTCATAATCAACTGGAACTCTAGCACCAGGGGACCAATGTCATTTTCTGGCCTTCTCAGGAGCCTCCACTCACATGCACAAAAATAACATCAATTTTTAGATGATGGTTCTATGTATGTAATTATAAAGTCTCAAGCAAGCAGGTTTTACCTTCTAAGCATCACCTCTTAGTATGACCTCACACATATGGCAGAGAATACCAGGAATGAGACTCCCACTCCCTTGAGGACTAAACAATGATATCTTCCCTGAGAGTTCCTAAGGAGAGATCCACTCATACGAAAGATGCGGTGACGACTCATGGAAGGAACATGAAGGTAACTGGAGGGTGGATGGAGATTCCTTACACAGCTCCATGGGCGTCTGCAACTTTCTGAGATGTTCAGCTGGTACAGAAGGATGTGGGGATCATCAGACACTTCCCACAGCGTTGTGGCCATCTGGTAAACCAAGGATGTCACTATGAGTGCCCCTAACTTGTTAAATTAGTGTGAGAAAAAAAATAAAAGTAATAATAAAAAAGGAAAAATAAAGAAAATACTATAAAAAAATTAGTGGAAGAAGGGAAAAAAAAAGACTTTCCATATGCAAAAAGAACCAAAGCCACATTTGCTGGCAACTATTGGCCTGGCCACCATGATCCTCTTCATCCCATGGCAGGCTGAGCTTGACACTCCACAGTGTCAGGGGAAACAGAAATGCTGGCTCCTTTCCATCTGAGTCTTAGTAGGAACTGATTTTAATTATCCTGTCCTACTCCAGCTAGATAATTTCCTGTAAGGGTGTCCATTTGTATGTAACATATGCTCCCCTGAGACTTGAAAAAGTTATGTGACCTGCACAAGGTTGGTGAAGAACTAGAACTACAGCCACAGTGACCTTCCACGGGTGCACACTCAATTTTTCTTCGCTGTTGTATTAGTTAGGGTTTTATTGCTGTGAACAGACACCGTGACCAACGCAGCTCTTATAAAGGACAACATTTAATTGGGGCCGGCTTACAGGTTCAGAGGTTTATTGCATTTCGTTGGGACTACTGTTATTAGTTGTCCCCTTTGAAGACACAGAGAAGTGGGACGTCCAGCCCTCTCTGCCAGGTTTTCTGACCCATGCTCTGTTAGTCAGGACAATGTCTTCCTCTTTTTGACTCTGGAGTATTGCCAGCTTTGTGTGAAAATCAGAGGGCCTGGGTTCCACAAGGAGAAAAAGCATGCTTAGACCCAAAGAAATAGATTAGAAAGCCAGGAAGTGGTAGTGCACACCTTTAATTTCAGCACTTGGGTGGCAGAGGCAGTAAGAAGTCTATGAGTTCAAGGCCAGTCTGGTCTACAGAGTGAGTTCCGGGATAGCCAGGACTACACAGAGAAACCCTGTCTATAAAAGCCAAAATGGGGATGAGGGAGAGAGGGAGAGGGAGGAAGGGATAGGAAAAGGGGAAAGAAAGGGGGAGGGGAGGGATGCAGAAGGGGAAGAGGAAGAGAGAAAACATAGGTGTAGGATGGGGAAGGGGCAGAAAGGCTGTAAGATTCTCTCCTCTGTCTTATAGAATAGGGCAGAAAGGGCTGGGGAAATCACATACTTATTCCAAGCCTGTGGGAAAACCCATAGGAGTGTGGGTGAGATGCCTGGGTGCTGAACCTCTTTAACACTCATGTTCCCGTCTTCCTGCATGATTTGCCAAGGACGGAGACTCAAAGATTCAGCACTCCCTAGTGTAAACAGCGACAGGCAGCCTCCAGGGTGCTGTCTTCGGTGCTGAAGTGGCGCAGCTTGGCGCCCGGAACAGGCAGACTCAGCAAGGACATTCCCGAGCTACTCCATGCCCCACTTCCAATTTCGCTTTGGAGTCAGAGCAATCCTCCGCCTTGGAACTTGGCTGCTATTTTTCAGAATTGGGGCAAATTCCCTTACATCCTCTCTTGTTCCTCTACTCCCGCCACTTACCTCAGCTCTCAGAGACACAATAAGGGGATTTTTGAAGCTTCAAGGACTATATCAGGGACAGGGAGGTGATTCAGTGGGTAATGGCACCTGCTGCCAAGCCTGACACCCTGGGCTTGATTTCTAGAAACCACATGGTGGAGGAGAGAACCAACCTTCACAAATTATGCTGACTTCTACACAGGAACTGTGGCCTACACAAGTGTACACACACACACACACACACACACACACACACCACAAATTTTAAGGTCTATAAAAAACATTTAAGGACTGTATCAGCCAAGCTACCATGCCCGATGACTGGCCATTCACATCCCAAAAATCCACTCTCTGTGCCTTCCTTTCCCTCCTGGTGACTCCCCAGACCCCTTGCCTCCAATGCAACTCTCCCACACCAAGCCTCTTAAACAGCTCACTTTCCAGGCCCAGAGAAAGTCTAGGAGACCTTTATGAAAGCCAGCATTCAGGGAATTGTAAGGGATGTTGCCGCTGGAGACAACAAAGGGGAGAAAGTTTCTCGAGGTCTGTAGTTCACACTTGTGGGCAGCTTTCTGTTGTCCTTCACATGACAGGACTGGTCACCGTCATTATCGTGGGAATTGTTAAAAGGAAAATGCACTTAATTTATCACAAGCCGAGATTAAAATACCCTAATTAGAATGAAACACAAGGATTATCAAGACATAGATCCTAGTCTGAAAATATCCCCAGTCTAGTTTGAGACGTGGCAAACTAACCATCTGCATGCCAAGAGTCCAGCTAGGTTTCCTGGGAACCTGGAAACTGTCTCAAGGACCTAGAATTGGACCTAGGAAAGAAGTTTGTCAGCTCACAAAGGGGAAATCAAAAGCTCAAGTTATTTCCATGCGTCTGTTGCTTTTGTTTTGAAGGTCTGAGGCTTAACTCACAAAGTGTGTCCATCCTAAACACGTGACCATGAGCTACAGTCCCAGACAAAAGCAGAGGTTTTGAGACTAGAAGACCACGTTCTAAGTCCTGATCAGACTGTAGCTTGTCATTTGCATATGAAATGGCCCCCACAGATTTATATGTCTGAACACTTGACCCACCATGGGTGGTATTTTATGGGGGTAGGATCTCTAGGACTGTGACCTAGGTATCAGAAGTCAATGGTAGAGGGTGGGCCTTAAAGCAGATAGGCACTTCTGGTTCTGGTCTGGCTGTCTACTTCCTGATCCACCAAGACAGCAGTTCTCAGCATGTAGGTGGCGACCCTTTGGGTGGGGGCCACATACCAGATATTTACATTATGATTTATAGCAGTAGCAAAATCACAGCTATTGGCCAGGCATGGTGGCGCACGCCTTTAATCCCAGCACTTGGGAGGCAGAGGCAGGCGGATTTCTGAGTTCGAGGCCAGCCTGGTCTACAAAGTGAGATCCGGGACAGCCAGGGCTATACAGAGAAACCCTGTCTCAAAAAAAAAAAAAATCACAGCTATTAAGTAGCAACAAAAATAAATTTATGGTTGGGGATCACCACAACATGAGGAACTGTATTAAAGGGTCACAGCTTTAGGAAGGCTGAGAAGGGCTGTACCAAGACAAGACTAAGCTCCCACAGTCCCAGCTGCCATGCCAAGCCCTGACTTGATGGAGTTTATCACCCAAAACTGTAAGCCAGAACAAACCCTTCTTTGCTTCCATCAAGTATTCTGGTACAAAGAGGAAAGAAGAAATGAATACAGTATACTCTTAGGAGAATCACCTTTACCTTCACATTCCTTATCCTATAATGAGAATAACACACATGGCAAACTTGGCTACTTTGCAGATGTGTTGGTAAGATATAAAAGTGCACCCTACCTTGGGGCTGAAGAGATGGTTCAATGGTTAAGAGCACTGACTACTCTTCCAAAGCTCCTGAGTTCAAATCCCAGCAACCACATGGTGGCTCACAACCATCGGTAATGAGATCTGATGCCCTCTTCTGGGGTGTCTGAAGACAGCTACAGTGTACTTACATATAATAAATAAATAAATCTTTAAAGAAAAATTTTAAAAGCCACAGTTAAATGAAGGGGAAACATCTTCTGACTGTCCAGTTGCAATGTCTATACTCAGATGTAAGAGCCATGAGGGCAGCCCGGGTCCCCCTGGCAGGCAACCAACGCCAACCACAGAATTGTGTCCCTGGAGACAGGTCCTCCAGAACATTTAGATTCCAAAAGAGCTCTGTCTTCAGGGAGAAAACCAAACACACCAAGTTTAACCTCAGGGGGTGATTCTGTCCAAGCCACCCCTAGGGTGCGGGGCTGAGAGGCACAAAGGGAGAAGATGGCTTTCACAGGAGGAGTTGGCCCAGCACATTGGCTCCAGATGGGATTTCAGCTGGAAGCACACAGAAGCAGCTGAGCTCAAAGAACACTGAGGTTTTCTGGACCTGCTCTCTGGCTGGCGGATGAACCGCGTCAAGGGGAAATGGAGGACAGGTGGTGCGGACAGAAGGCAAAGGAGACAGGATTAGAAGAAGCAAGGGAGAGGTCACAATGGAGGGTCACATTCCAAATCTTTCACTTGGGTGGAAATTTTCAACAAATACTACTGCCGCAGGATGCCACTAGATCTTCATTAATAGGGGGAAAAAATCAGACCGAGGATCATAATAGACTGTTAAATTGGATGAGACCTTTCAAATGACTGACACCCCCCTGCCCTAACTTCATTTTGCAGATAAAAGGATAGCCAGGAGAAAAGTTCAAAGTCAGTAAATGAGTGCCTTGGAGGAACAGAACAGGGACTCAGAACACCTGATTTTTCAAGTTAGTGTGTTCCTTGCTATCAATAATTGAATGGATCCTAAGACAGGACAGTGAGGCAAGGCTCTTTGTCCCTTGATTTGCAAGTGTGAGGACAAGGCCAGTTGCCAGAGCCTATGTTTGCTGCTGCTGCTGGTAGTGGTGGTGGTGGTGGTAGTGGTGCTAGTGGTGGTGGTGGTAGTGGTGGTGGTGGTGGTGGTGGTGGTGGTGGTTGGGTGGTTGATTGATTGGATTTTAAATGGGAGTTAGAGAGGTGGCTCAGTAGTTAGGAGCACAGTTCTTCTATCGAAAGACCCAGATTCTGTTCCCAGCACCTACACGGCAGCTAACTACCTTCTGTAACTCCAGTTCCAGAGGATACATGCCTTTGCAGGTTCTGCACACAAGCGGTGAACTGAGAGAGAGAGAGAGAGAGAGAGAGAGAGAGAGAGAGAGAGAGAGAGAGAGAGAGAGAGAGGTGATCAGTACCCGAGGAACACAACAGCTGAAGCTGTTCCTTCTCCCCTGGTACATAGTGCACACATACATGCACCCACACAAAAATAATAACGACTGAAAGCAGATAATAGTAATGCTACTGTAACAACTAAATACAAGACTGCAGAAACTTAAGGAATGAAAAGGTTCTCTCCATTTCCCTTCATTTAAGTCACAATATGGACCACATGGGTTGAGTTCTCTGGAACATGGCCTGATGGGGAGACTTGTACACTGGAAGGTTGTAGAAGAGTGCATTTGGAGAAACATCTGGGCAAAGGGATAGTCAGAGTCACAATAAAAGCTTCAGACAAACTTCCATTACACAGGGCTGTAATCCTAGCACTTAGGAGGCTGAGGCAAGAGGTCCGTGAGCTCAAGCCGGGCTGTGTAAAGCGTCTTTATGGGGAGGGGGGCACAGAAAATGTTTTAGCCACAGGAGACTCTGGCATCCCTTTAGAGAGGTCCAGCCTTTTGAACTAGCAGTGACATCATTAGATGTGGGATGGAGCTTCAGACGTGGCATCTCTCCTTAGATAAGAGCCATTCCTAAAGAATTAAATCTGGCCCTCAGCAACCATGCACCAGAAGCTAGAAGAATGGAAGCTACAGAGCAAAAAGAGATCTTGGCAACCCACCAACAGCATCCCCTATGATGGTCCAGGTTAGGGATGAAAGGGGCCACGGCCACCTGAGGCAAGTTTGGCTTCAGGAAGCTTATCAGGTAGCATAGACGCAAAGAGCACATAGCCCCCAGCCTGTAGAAGGCTCTTCCTCTTAGGCCTTCAACCCATAGAATAAAGAGCTGTAGCCCCATGTTCAAAATGTTTCTAACAGTCATGCAGGGTTTTCTCTGCGTCTAGTGAAGCCATGTGATCTACCTACCCTGCTCTGGGCTCCAATAACAAAACTAGACATAGCCCATTTGTTATTCTAGTGAGTACTCATGAGAGTGATTCACCCTCTTTAGTATAGACTATTACACAAGAAACTGGATATTATTTGATCAAATTCAGACTCATGCCCACGATACTCTTTTATCTTATTTTTAGTTGTGTGTGTGTGTGTGTGTGTGTGTGTGTGTGTGTGTGTAGAAATACTGTCCACAGTGGCACAGGCTTGTAATCCTAGCCCTTTGGGAAGGTAGAGACAAGGGGATCTTCGGAGTTCATTGTCTGGCCAGCTTACCCAAATCACAGAGTTCTATGCCAGTAGGAGACCCTGTCTCAAAGAATAAGGTGATGAAGACTGACAGCCAAACATGTACTCTGCCATGCACACACATGCACCCACACCTGCACACAGATACACAGACACATACAGAGACACACAGACACACACAGAGAGACACACACATACACACACAGGCGTATACACAGATAAACACACACACACACACACACACACATAGATATACATAGATACACAGGCAAATACATACACACACAAACACACACAAAGATGCACATACACACACACACACACACACACACAGAGGCATATACACACTAACACACACAGAGACAAACAAACAGACACATATGTTGGGGGAGACAAGCTGTTGTCGTAAGCCACATAATGAATCCTATGATCATCCTGTGGTACTTTTTTTTTTTTTTAAAGAAAATGAAAACTCAGGAAGGCAAAGGTGTCCAAAGACCATAAGCTGTGGAGTGGATGGAGAAACAAGGACCAGCACCTATGACACTTGACTGAACAATTCAGGAAGACATCTGGAAACTGAAAGGCAAATTCCAGCCCCATCACTCCTGAGTCATGAGCTCTGCCCCCATTCTATTCCCAGAAGATTATGTCAGGAAAGCCCGCCCCAAAGCAGCACTCAGCCCATCAGACTAAATGATGGTGCCTGGATTCTAAGAGCAGAAACATCACCCCTGAGGGAAAAAGCCCGGCATCAGCCATAGGACATTCTAAAGATGCCGCCACCATTGTCACCAACAAACACGCACGTCACCTTCACGAGTAGGTCTGAAACAGGCAGCCAGCCCCCAGTCCCAGTTTATTAACTCAGGCTGCACAAAGGAGGTCTGATGCTGGCCAAAGCTAAGGTATCTCAGGTCTGTGACTTTGCAGGTTACAGTGTTTAAAAATAAACTTACCCCTGGCTGTACACACACATACTAATACATAATGGAAAGGACTAGCCATTGGAAGAATGGAAACCTATCTCACTCTGAAGCAATCCGGTCTGCCTCCCCCCAGCTCAGAAATGTGCTGTGCTCAGCGTTTCTGTGTGGCTGCTGCATCCCTGGTAGAAAAAGCAGGGGCGGCTGCAGCAGCAGCAGCAGCAACCGTAGCAGCCACAGCACAGACTCCAGGGGTTGGGAATCATTTCTACCTCTTTGGCGACAGAAGCACCAAGTCACAAGGAGGGTGAGGATGTAGTCCAGAGGCTGCTGGGCTATGTCACTCTGAAGGTGGTGAGTAACATCCTATTCACTGGGGATATCAACCAAGTAAAGATTCTAGGTCCTGACAGAGGGGTGTGTGTGTGTGTGTGTGTGTGTGTGTGTGTGTGTGTGTGTGTGTGTGTGTGTGTGTAAGAGAGAGGGGGGAGTAGAGGGGGAGCACTTATATTTTCATGGTGCAGAAATACATATGTATCTGTAAATGCAGCAAATAAATAGACCACAGGTTTTTTTTTAGCAAGAGAGTCAAAGCAGCCATGTGTTCAGAGAGATGCAACCCTAAATTTACAGAGCTACTAAAGGACAGGTCTTGAACCTAGGGTCCAGGTCCCCACCACAAGATTCTTTTATTCTACGTGGGGATATGAGAGGTGCCCTTGGGCAGAGTGACTCAATACCCCTGGGCATGAAGCCAAAGACTGCAGCAACAGTGTGAGTGTCACTGGGACACATCTCCCTGCTTGCAGTGAACAAGGGAGCTATTTTGGACTAACGGCAACTTGGGGCACAACAGCAAACAACAGTCTGCGTTGGCCTTAAATCTCCCTGCCCCCGTGGCTATCTTCTCCCTTGAGGCTTTTCTCTGGGTCACAATATCAAGTACTTCCATCACCTGGAGAGCTTTGTCATAACAACAGTGCCTCGCTTGGTCTGTGGACTGCCCGTTTGCCGAACGTCAGCCATATACCAAGGGTGATGCAAGTGACCCCTGGCATTGCGGTTTATTTCCTGAACCTGCCAGAGATCGCACACACTGACTGAGATGCGCTCGCCAACCCCAAGGAGGCTCGCATCTGATATCTCAGTGCTCACCCCAGCACAGCATCCTGAGGCTTTACAATCCCATTATCCATGCCTGACAACAAGTCAGGAAGACTGAGGCTGGATAAAGTTAAAAAGTATGAGCTGCTTAAGCCCCTTCTATAAAGTCCTATTTTCCTTAATAATCTAGTTCTTAAAAAGTTAATTTCTATGATTCCCACAACCAGTATGATCTTTGCCTCTAGAATGGAAGAGAATATTCTCTCTTCAATTAAAAAAAATTATTTATAGCACTGTGGCTCAAACGTGCAAACAGAGCAGAACACTGGAAATGCGTACTCTCAATTAAGCATCACATGCACCATGGGGGCATCCTCTGGTCTGCCTCATCTTTTTCTGGGTTGTTTCAAGTTAACAAGATGAGATATATTTCAGAACTTGACTGTGTCTATCAGCCAGGTCTACGGCTGTGGGAGCCAGGTATGCTACTCTCCTTCCCAGTGCCTCTGTCTTTTCTCGTCGATAAACTGGTGTGTAAGACTAAATGGTTTCTGTCCTCCCTCCGAGCACTGAAACGTTCAAGTGTCCATTCTCTCCTTCCTTATTCAAGCACAGTCTCTAGTTTCTGTGTTGTGCCAGAGGTGCTGCTGATGCTGGCAGGGCAGACCTGGAGGAGATGTCGTTTGCTGGCAGCAACAGTCCCTAGCAAGCCCCCTCCATGCAGCACAATCTTCAGTCATCGCTTCCTATCATGCACAGCTACAAGAATGTCCCCAAGCTAAGAGGTCTGTGTCCTTCTCTCTTGCTCTTCTCTAGAGCAGCACTGGGCATGTACTCAGTAAGCCACAGTTCCAGGCACAGTGCTAAGCCGCTTTCGTGCATGACGTCATTTAACCCTGACAATCATCCTATTCAGTAGATAATATGATTAGCCCAACTTACAGATGAAGAAACTGGCAACTTATCCAAAATGGCATGGGTGAAAAGAATAGGGACAGAGTTCCTGTTTGGGATGATGGAGACGTCTGGAAACGGATAGGGAGGGGTGATGGTTAGGTGACTTTGGGGATGTATTTAACGCTACTGTTTTAAATGGTGCTGGGTTTGGTGGCTCGTGTGGGGAGGCTGAGGAAGGAGGGTGGCCACAAATTCAAAGCCAACCTGGGCTACAGAGTGAGTTCCAGGCTAGCCTAGACTTCAGAGTGAGACCCTGTCTCAAAATAAAACAAAATAAAAGGCTAAAATGTTAACCTCATGTTGCATATATTTTACCACAATAAAAGAAGAAAGGTAGGATCAGGAGTATAGTTCAGAAGGTAGAATATTTGTCTAGCTCTCAGGAAGTCCTGAGTTCAAACCCCAGCACCACACAAAACTAGCAGTGGGGGCTCATGCTAGAAATCTCAGAGTTCAAGAGGTGGAGACAGAAGAACCAGAAATCCAAGGTCATTTTTGGCTATATATAGAAACTAGCCTGGGTTTCATGAGATTTGTCTCAAAGAAAGGAAATAGGAAAGAAAGAGAGGGGGAGAAGAAGAAAGGAAAGGGAAGAGGGAGGGGGGAGATAAGAAGGGAGGGGAGGAGGAAGAGAGGAAGAGAGCCAGGGAGGAAGGAAGGAAGGGAAAGGGGAGGCAGGGAGGAAGGAAGGAAGGGAAAAAGGGAGGGAGGGAGGAAGAAGGGAGGGAGGGAGGCAGGCCAAAATTGAGTCCCACGACTCATCTATTGCTACCAACAAACAGGACTAAGAAATGGGGCTGATGGGTAGAACACGATCAAGGTTTTACAGAAAACGTCCCAGGTGTGGAATTTTTCTAATGAGTAAGAAGTTTTCTAAACCTGTGTGTTAAAATAGTGTGTATGTAGAAGGGGAGGCCCCATTCAACCCACTATGGCTTTAAACTTGCATGTAGCCAAGAGTGAAATTAAATCGATCTTGCCTCTACTTTCCCAGAGATGAAATTATAGGTGTGCCTCACCACACCCAGCTTATGGGGTGCTCGATATTGATCCTGAGGTCTAATGCATGTTAGACAAGCAATATACAACTGACCTATATCCCCAACCCTTAAAATGAGATTGTCACATTGTTCTACGTTTGCATAGCCTTTCTATGTTGTTGGCTTTTAAAATCAATGACCAAGAAAAGAAAATTCAAAATCTTGATTCTCTTCCTATAAGGACTTCTCTTTGTTTGTGTTGTTTCTTTGGCTTTTGTAGGTTTGTAGGGGTTTTTTTGGGGGGGGCGGCTATTTTCTTTTCTATGTTGAAGGTTTGTTTCTAAGAGCACACAAGTTTAGAATTCTCATTCTCCTCAGCTGGTCTCCCTCCAGTGGTTGCAGTGGATAGCCTGCCCTTATCAATATGTTTAGTCTTTCAGGATGCTTTAGTCTGACATCTACAAGCACTGACAGTTTTCATTTGGTTAAAATTTAGCTGCTTGCCAGGCATGGTAGTGCAGACTTTTAATCCCAACACTCAGGAGGCAGAGGCAGGTGGATCTCTGTGAGTTTCAGGCCAGCCTGATCTACAAAACAACCTCCAGGACAGCCAGGGCTACACAGAGAAATCCTATCTCAAAAGAACAAAAAACAAACAACAACAACAACAACAATGATTTATCTGCCATTCTTTCTCCACCCTTTGCATTTTATATTTTTTTACATGCTCCTTACAAACACGCATAGGTAGATTTTATTCCAACTCCAGATAGATAGATAGATAGATAGATAGATAGATAGATAGATAGATATAAATATGCTTATGTATTTATCTATATATTATACATATTTATATAATACATTTTATATAATACATTATATAAAATACAATATATAATATATGTAATATGATACAATGACAAGACTACTCATTTCCAGGAAATTTTCTGTTTTCCTCATTGAAAGGTCTTTGTAAGTATGTTCTTCACATACCCCTTGTAGCATGCTTTTTGGGAAAAAAAAAAAAAAAAAAAAAAAAAAAAGGCCTTCTTCCCTTTAGCCTGTGTCACTCCATCACACCCGATGAGCTCTAAATGGCATCTTGGCTCTCCCAGAAACCCCAAAAAAGTCCCAGCCACCGCAGCTTCTTCAGTCTCTGCCCTCATGCAGGTCCTGCTAGCCTATTGTGCCAGCAATAAACTGTGCAAAATGTGAATTTCCTGAAGACAGATGTAGATTTTAAACCTGAGTCTCCAAGAGGGAGACTGCCTTAGATCCTGAAGAGGTTGCTACAGGTATCCTCCTTTGCTACCTGCCACCTACAAGATATTGGGAAACTACTCCAGCCTTCGCCCAAGAGCAAGCAGAGGATGCCCTGGTGGTGTTTGCCAGGGGCCTCCTTTCTTCCTTTGTGATGTTGAGCTGGAGTCATTAGACATACCAGTCAGGTGTTCTACCACTGAACTATATCCTACCCTTTGGGGGTCTTTCCTTCCTTTTCTTTCTTTCTTTCTTTCTTTCTTTCTTTCTTTCTTTCTTTCTTTCTTTCTTTCTGTTTGTCTTTCTTTCTTTCTTTCTTTCTTTCTTTCTTTCTTTCTTTCTTTCTTTCTTCCCTCTTCTTCCTTCTCCTCCTCCTTCCTAGACATAAATGTCTTCCTTCAGCTAGCACTTATTGAGCACGTGCTAAAACATATTTTATATTTTATCATTTTCTCTTGACAACTCTATCATAAGTGTATAAGCATTATTTCCCTTTAAAAAAAAAGGATCTCTGAAAATTTGAGGTTCTAACAAAGTTAGGCTGTGGACTAATAGGAAAGGAAGTGAACAAGAACCCCCCAAGATACAATGAAATAAATTTTAAAAGGGGGTGCTGGAGATATAGTTCTGTAGTTGAGTTGCAGAGGGCCCAGATTTGATTCCCAGCACCCACATGGTAGCTCACAATCACCTGTAACTCCAATGCCTTTACATACATGCAGGCAAAACATGCACACAAAATAATAATATAAAATTTATAAAAAGAACAACATTAGATTTCCCCCTCTCCCCAACTAACCCTTCTCTGGCTTCCCACACAGTCAGGCGACCTAGAAAAGCACCATGCTGAGAGCAAGGCACACCATTCGTGAGAGCCTCGATCTCATCTCGCAGCTACAGAACTCTCCCTAGTCCATGCATACACACAACCGTTCCATGACCATTGCTCGTCTGGGGAAGCACCCTCTCCCATCTCTCCAAACTCCAGGTCTGCAAGGTTTCTGAAAGTTTCAGGATCCAACTCCCATTCTCCAAGATTCCAGGCATTGATTGCTGTGAGGCTCCGTCCCAGTGTGCTCTGTGATGCTCGTTCTTTCTCTGAGACACCTGAGAGTAACCATGAAGTGTTCTTTCTCCAGACTCCCCTTCTGCTGGGAAGACCAGAGACAGGGACTACACCGTGAGGCCTGGGGACAAGGTTCACTTGCTGGCTCTCTTCAAAGAGTGGGTTGTAAGAAGCTATAGGCCTCGGGGAACATCTTTGTTCATCTTTTTTTATGTATTTAGTTCTTCTTACTTTGTTTATTTTTACATGTGTGCACTTGCACATATATACCACA
The DNA here is from genome assembly GCA_902729485.2 of Mus minutoides. NCBI lineage: Eukaryota > Metazoa > Chordata > Mammalia > Rodentia > Muridae > Mus > Mus minutoides. The sequence continues at coordinate 22,786 of LR749789.1, read as the reverse complement.
GCACACATGTGGAGGTCATGTGGGTCCTAAGGGCTCAGGTTATCCTGTTCAGCAAGAGTGCCTCTGTCCACTGAGCCATCTCTCTGGGCCCTGGTTTATCCTTTAAAGAGAATTCACGAGGTAGCGAAGCATTCGCTGGTTATTAATCAGTAAACTCCTTGGTCTGACCGACATCACCATGGTTCCCACAGAAAATCAGATGGAGATGGAATGTCTCCAAGGTCCATGGTCGTTCTATAGGGCCACCAGCTATGGGGAAAGAAGACAAGAGCCCAGATCAAGCCAGCACCTTACCACCAGAGCATCCCCTTTTTCCTGCCCCGCATCCATCACTCACCAGCTGAGGAGATCCTGTGATGTTCACTGATGTTGAGGCCTTCTAAAGCTTCCTTTAGGAGAGCAAACAGAAGGTGCCAGTCGATCAGATGAGATCCTGAATGGCAAGTAGTTCTGGTGAGGAAACAAGAGAAACCCTCACAAGGGGGAGCAGAGAATAAGGCAAAAGGTCATGGTGGCCGGACAAATGGAAGGCAGCCACTGGCCTCTAGTTATCTGTGAGGGAGAGCCTAAGAATCTGAAAGGGGAAAGGACAGACCCAAGGTCACAGCCAAATCTAAAACTTGAACCCAGGCTCCTACCTCCTCCCTGAACAGAAACCCCACACCAGAGAGCCGCATTGGATACACAGGCTTCTTTATTAGACAGGGAAGGTATCCCAGTAAGATTCTGATTGCTGCTCTATCAGCAAAGAATTGAATTAACTGCCACAGTTCTTGTCCCAGGCAGTGAATAATTTAAATCTTAGTACTAGGGCAGAGTGGAGCTCAGTGGTGGAGTGTATGCTTAGCATGGGGACCCAAGTTCAGTCCCCAGCACCAAACCAAAAAGTAAACAGAGAAAGGAATCACATAAAGACAAAACTCTGTTTTTTTACTTATTAGTTGTGTCTGTGTGCATGAAGGGTGGGGTGAGGGGTGCCACCGCACATGGATGAAGGTCCAAGGACAGCTTTGAGGAGTCTCATCTCTACCATGGGTTCTGCAACAGAACTCAAGTTGTAAGGCTTGTATGGCCTCCCTCATTCTTCCCCACCCCAACCCCACTTTTTTTTCCTTTATCCCCACATCTTTTTTTTCTATCAGTCCTTCCTTTCATTTTGCATTGTATGGTACCAGCTCCGGTGTCTGACCAGGCACCAAAACTTGAGTGTCAGCCCAACAAGGGATTTTGCTTTACCAGGCCTGTCTTGGGGTAGCCTGACACAGGAGTTCACCCAAAAGGAGGTATTCACCTTGATTGACAGCCTGCCACCCCCCCAGAATTTCCCCAGGGGAACTCTACCCTCGAAAGGATTGCTAAATTCTCTGATACCCCCTCCCTTCCCCACCCCAGGTGGTGAAACACTGCCACTGCCCTTAAAAGATGCTGTTTAAATGCACAGCATTATTGTCACGATAGATCATTGCCTTCAGCTTCCCGGGTCGTAGGGAGGATGGCAGAATGACGCACACCAGTGGTCCTATTATTTAGGATACAGTATGTGTGGTTTATGTTGATTGCCCCGAGTATCATCTCTGAAACACAACTAGCATCAAAGGGTTAGTAACAACCTACCCTTTGCAATCCCATTTGCATAGTGCACAGCACTGTTTATCAGTGGAAAAAAACTGTCTTAAGTGACATTTCTCCTCTGCTGATCTGCTGTCACCTCACGCTGCTTGCGTGCCGCAGGACAAATGCTGTTTTGGTTTGTTTAGTTTGATTGGGGTTTGGGGGTTTTTTGTTTGTTTGTTTGTTTTGTTTTGTTTTAATATCAGCTTTGCATTATATAACATCATCCGTGTTCTAGAAGGCTGTGGAGGGGTGTTATGATGGAGAAAGCAGACTCTTCGGGGCTGGGAGACTTGCGCCTCCATTCCCAGTTTATACACTTCACCAAGTCATTTAAAGCAGTCTGCAGTGTCTCCTCTTTGTAAAATGGGGTTCTCGTGTCTGTGAGACTGTCGAGTCTGTAAGAAAAAAAAGCCCCCCAAATAGCACTGTGCCTGACACGGAGTGGGTATGCTGGCCCCCTTTGTTTCATGTCGTGTTTGGAAATGCCCATTGACTGTGCTTTGCAATTCCCAATCGTGAGCAAGCCCTCCACCTCCTCAGCCCTGTACTTTGCTCAGCAGCCCCTTGGCCTCCCAGGCAATGTTATATATGCAGATGATCTGTTTGAAGCTGCCGAACACAGAGGGGACAGTGATTTTATTTTATGAACAATGGTTAAGTGTCTCCTGAGTGCTGGCTACTGGGAAATAAATATTCTAGATTTCATCTATTCATTCATTCATTATAAAAAGCAATCCTCCAACACGACCCCCCTTCACCCTTCTTCCTTGTTTCTCTCTCTCTCTCTCTCTCTCTCTCTCTCTCTCTCTCTCTCTCTCTCTCTCTCCAATCCCAGAGGCCTAGCAGTCTTTTTGTCCAATTGGATGTTATTTTTCATTTTCTTCTTGTCACTACCTAATGTCCAAATTTATTTAAATCATCCTCAGACACAATTCTACAAGATATGAATCACATCTGAAGCAGGCTTTTTTTCCCCCTTCAAACTTGTCACCCGTCTCACCTATGATTGACAAGATTTCCATTCCCGTCGTTTCTACTAATTCTGCTTCAAATCTGTATATTTAATGAACACACCAATTGGTCCCTCGTTATCAGTCAGAGCCTTTTTTTCAGGGCTAATGCACTGATTTTATAATTTATTGTGCATGGTGGCTGCCTCTAAATGAAATTCGGTGAAGGCCTTGTCCGGTTCCTATTAAAACAATATCTGGCACATGAATATGATCATGAGATCCCCCACCCCTCTGTCCTTTTCTGTGCATATAAACAGATTCATGTTCCTGTTAGACTCTTAAACACAAGTAAGGCTTTTCTGGCCCTAAAGTATGTTGAATGTTATAACTCTGCACAAAGACGAAAAGAGAAACAAGAGATTACTTAAAAAAAAAAAAAAAATTCTCCAATGCAAACACAATCTGACACATGCTAAAAATTGCCCGAAGCACTGGTGAGCTATGGTTCCTCTCCCGAGGCAGATAATTCATTAGGAAATAATCTCATGCCCTATGTAGCAATTGAACAAAAATATTTATTTGTGGTACTATCAGATGATAAGGAGAACAGGGTTTCTTTGGGAGCGAGGGGGGAGGGGAAGCCTGCAGTAGCTGCCCACCATAAGCATTGCAAATGAATCATTAGCCTTCATCCTGCAATCTAGGTCAGCATGGAGCGATGGGGATGGGATGATGGGATGGCTTTTAAATCTGCAGTAGGCTCCAGTCAATCTGCTTAGAAGGCACAGGAGGCCCAGTTACACTGGACTGGAACGTTCCAAGGGGAATAGAGATACTCTCACCTGCTGAAGGGACCATTACCTGACCCACAGAGTCATCAAAAATAAAGAAGGCTGTGCCATCAGATGAATTACATTTAAACACACGTAGGCTTTAAGCTTTCCTTGTTCTGCTTTTTAAGACCTGAGCAGGATTTGCCGGACAGATCTTTAAAAGAGAGATGCTATCTTCCAGCCTACTGGCTGGAACAGGCTCCTACAACCTAGGTGAGGACAAGGACTTTGCAAATCACCTCCCCATATTGCAAAAGAAGATGGGGTTGGGGGGTCCTCCAGCAAGCGGTAGTCTGTTTTCCTATTGGCCTTCTTTAAAGATTGGGGGTGGGGGTTGTACACTATGAATAATTTGTCAGATAAAACAGAAACAAAATAAATTGACTGCTGACTGCCATCTGATAAACAAAACTTGCACCAAAGACCCTCGTCAAGGGCCTTCCTTATTCTTCCCTCAAAATGAGTATGGAAGGGTGCTGATTGCGGGAGCTCGGGCTTTCTGGGTCCTTCCTCAAAAATGCTTATGCCAGCTTTAATGTGATTACTTCCTGAACACCTTATAGACTTATTACACTGGGTCAAAGTCCCTGAACTGTCCCCAGGCTCTCTCCCCTCAACACACACAAGCTGACTCTGTATTTTTTCTAAACATGTCCTGAAATACAGCTCAAACTAGAGAAATGTACGTAGGAACATCTGAATCTCAAAATTCACTCTAAGCAAAATGGACCAAACAAGACAAACAGAACAGGCTACTTCTTTTAGCTTTTTTCTGTAAGTGTTTGTGTTTGCTTATTTTAATGGTCACACCATAACTGTGCCTATTCACAGGATAACCTGTGGTAATTCAACATACATTAACAATGGGCAACTATCAATTCAGAGTAATTAGTAATTCCAGGTCCTCAGAATTTTATCATTTCTATATGTTGGAAAACCTGCATGATCCTCTTTGCCAGTTACCTTGAAAAAATAGCATACATTGCTTTAGATTAATGTTACCCTGAGCTACTTCCTTTATTTGACAAAAAAATCATAAGAAAAAATATGAAAGTACAAATATGATATAGAAGAAAATATGCGACAACAATAACAACAACAATGACCCAGATTTTGTCCTTTACTAGGAATCAGCCTGGCGGTTCTAGAAGGGATTTTTTCCATCTCTCTGGGCCTTACTTTTTTCTTTCATGTGCATCAGGAGGAGTCAGGCAGCTCCCAGGTTCTATCATTAGCAGTCCAAATGCCACCTCCTAATCTGTTTTCTGCTGTCTTTTGTTTTTGGAAAGACAAGGTAACTGCAGAAGTATCTGCAGTTATTTCCAAAGATGTGAACTGACGTTCACAGAAAACAAGCACTTCTGAATCTGCTGAAATTGATATAAACCTTGCAAATGAGGCTCACTGTAAAAATGATCTTCCAAAATAGAGTTGAATGACTTTGAATGATGGTTTTATAAACCTCAATTCTCTCTCTCTCTCTCTCTCTCTCTCTCTCTCTCTCTCTCATTCTTCGTCTCCCTTCCCTCCCTCCTTCAACATTACTGGAAAGGCCTGAAGAAAACCGGTATCAGAAATACAGATAAATAAGTAAGAACAAGAACAAACCTAGCTTATTTGTCTGAATATTTCACTAGAGATAGAGTTTTGTATTCCAAAACTAGAAGGTGACGATAGAATATTCTATTTCAGGACATTTTTTTAAAGCCATTTAAAAATTTTCTGCCACAGGATAAATGACTCCTCCTGAATGCTAACAACAAGGAAAGAATGTGCTAGAGGCTCCGCCATCATATTAAAAATTAAACCCGGCTGCATTTCATAATGGGCTCTCTCTCTCTCTCTCTCTCTCTCTCTGTGTGTGTGTGTGTGTGTGTGTGTGTGTGTGTGTGTGTGTGTGTGTGTATACGGCCTCCATCTTTCTTCTCACAGTGGAAATCGCACTCAGCTGCTGTTCTCCATGGTTAACACTGGAGCATCAGCAGAGAGAGGTCAGAACCCTGCTTCTCTGAACAGGGAACCACAAATGTCACTGACACATGTCACGGCTTGGCAAATAATATATTTCTTTCCAAACTCCTGCCTCTCCCGTTTATCCACCCTCATGCATGTGCTCAGGCTGAAAGGCACCTCTCAGTCTTCCTTCCTTCTCCTTCCTATGGTGGGACCGGCAGGAGGCACACCATTCACAATGAATTCAAAAGTACTCCCCTTTTGATTTCTGTTGTCTTTATTTTAACCTCAAGAAGGGGGGAGAGATTTAACTCAGTCTTTACCCCAGGCTACGCTAATACTTAGGTCATGTCTGAGCTCTCTGGGGAAGCCCTGCTTTATCCCATCCGAGGGGCAATGGTGTCTTTTCAGTGGAGCTGTCCAGCTGTCCAGCCATATGGGCCCCAAACAGCCCAGTCAATCCGATTTGGGGAGGTTTTACAATGTAATTTCTTAACGTGTTAGTACTTGGGGTGAGTTTGATCAGGCGCATAGACAGCCCTTTAAGCCCAAGGGTTTAGGTTTTAAGAAGCCATTACAAATGGCCCAGCATCCGTCCGCTCAGACTAGTTAAAAACAGATATGAAATCTGTGGCTGGGGGAGGGGCAAGGACTCCTGACCCCCTGGTTGGAGAAAGTCCCAGGGGTATGCTCTAACTATTAATTCAGCATCAGCTGCCGTATCTACCCCCCACTCCCTTTCTCTCTCTCTCTCTCTTTAAACCCTGGGCTCATCATTTAAGGCGTTCCCACTCGGGCCTGCGGAGCCTGTTACAAAACCAGGTCTTGGCTCCCCCACTCCACCCCCACCCCGGCGCGCGCGCCCCACGCAGCAAGACGAGAGAGCCAGCGTCCCGCAATGCCACAACGGCGCAGGAGAATTGCATTAAAAAACGTTCTTAAGCGAAACAAAACCAGGCCTATCTGACAATCTAGCACAGGACAGTAGCCTCCATGTCCCATTGCTCTTCAGTCAAAACCGACTGGACCTCAAGTCACAGCCTCACCCTTTCCTGGTGCAGGGGTTCAAAACTGTCTGCCGAGGGATGCTTTATAGACAGAACATAGAATAATCCTAAAGCTAAAAACCTTGATCAAAATGGTGGAAAGTAAGACCAAGTCACCGCAGACAGAGACCTGCGATTTGGTGGGGACTATTATGAAAGTGGACAGTGCTCCCAGAAAGATTGCCTGGGGGAGGGGGGGGGCTTTGCCAACCAGCTACATTTTTTTTAATTAAAATCTGTCAGAAGGATGTTTTCTAGTTCTTACCCACCCCTCCCAAGATTCTCAATTCTAGAAATGTACAAAAACTGCTTATTTCCTAAGCTTCTAGCCACAGGGCATTGGAGGGAAAAAAAAAAAACAGCAAATGGGGGAGGTTTTGTTACCGTTCTTCTGTTGGGGTCCTTACCAATTGACAGAAACAGAAATGGCCTTCCATCCATGGGGCATCCCGGGAGGCCCATCCAGGCTAGGTGGGTGCCTCGGCCACCACCCACTGCACTGGCCATTGACAGCCACCACACTTAAGGCTGCTTTTAGCTTTTCGAGTTTGTTGTCCCCATGTCTAGATTTCTTGAATTCAACATAGCCCAAGAAACAGTTCAGTTGTTTGTTTGTTTGTTTGTTTGTTTGTTTCATTTAAGTCATCAAAGAAAAGCAGGCGTAGGGAAAGCAGATGGGCCTGCGTGAGCAGGTCGGAGCTGCCTCGCGGCTGCCGCAGTAGCCCTTTGGGAAGACAGATTTCTCATCGCAGGCGCCGGGGCTCGAGTGGGAGAAGGTCTTTTTGGTTCGCTCTTATGGGGGACATTCATTCTGGGTCCTTCTTTAAGCCACAGCTAACTCTGCTCTTGGAAAAGAAAAACAGTTACACAGCCACACAACTACAACAAAAGGCGCCTCCCCGAAGTGGCTCTCCACGTCCGCAGGACGGGTGGCTGGACGTGTAGACGCACTTTTGTGCCTCTGTAATCTCGGACGTCCATCTGGCCCCTGCGGGCGAGGGCGGGCGGGAGGGCGCGGGTAGGGGAGGAGCGCGCGCACGCAACTAGAGGCGCGAGCACGCGCGCTCGCTCTCCTTCACTTTCACCTTGACTGCGGGGGCGGGGGTGAGGGGGGACGACAAGAGACTATGGTCCTCCATTCCCCCACCTTCCGCCATTCGTCTTCCCACCCCCAGCACTGTCCTGCCCAGACTCCAGCTTAGGGAGGGGTGAGGAGGAGGCTGCACTGGCGCTCGGGTCGCCGCACCGCCCCGCAGCCTCGCGCTCTCCGCAGTGACAGCAACCGCAACCGCAGCAGCACCCAGCTCCATCCTCACTAGCCTGGCCCGAGCCGCAGCCCGGCAATTCGGACTGAGGGCGACAAGCAGAAGGTGTGCAGGTGTCCCCGAGCCCCCCACTCCATTGACCGAAGCACAAGAAACCGGGAGTGGGCTAGCGGCGGTATTGCACGGAGGAGACTGAGAAAAAGAGGACTGGAGACCATGAAGCAATTCAGGCAGGGGTAGGACTGAGCCCCCGAGTCCACCCAGAGGACTTTGGCAGGGTCTGGGGCGGCCAGGGTGGCTGCAAGGGATCGGAGGGCTCTGACCACTGCAGATGCGGCGCGTGTGGGTGCGGTGAAAGCACCCCCTTCTCCCAGGATCTAAACGGATAAACGGAAGCGAGTGTAAGTGTGGGGGGTGCGAATCGCCACCTCCGGCCTTGGCTTTCCCGTTCGTGAGAGCACCCCCACTTCTCACTTTCCCCAAATCCGCATTTTTCTTGGCACAACCCTCCCGAACACTGAGCGAGGAGAGGGAGGTGCCCGGGGGCAGTGAGAGTGACGTGTGCTGGTGCAGAGGGGGGTGGGGGGCTGCGGGCCGGGCTCTGTGGACCAACTCCTAATCCTCTTGTTTTCGGAACCGTCAGCAGATGTGACTTCTCTTAGCTGAATAATCCGTTAAAGGAATAATAATTTTTAAAAAGGACCTCGGCCTCACCCAACGAGGACAGTGAAGGAGATCTTGGTAAGACTAAAAGAAAAGGCACTAAATTCTCTGCGTCCCTCTCTCTGTCTTCCTCTCAATCCCCTCACCCCTCCCCCTCTCTCCTCTCCCCCCCCCCTTTCTCCCCCATCCCCTGCAATCCGCACTCGACGCGAGTTCACGCGCAGGGCTGGATTTCCAAGCTGCACTGCAACTTCTCAGCACGTTATTATTATTCATCTGAGGGTGCAGCCTCTGCAACCTTCGCCTCCTGCACTAGCATCCTTCCCCCTCGGCCGCGGCCACCAGCAGTGCGGTTTCTTCTGCACGCATGCTCTGGTTCACCAGAGAAGGATTCTGGCTTTTTGCTTTTTGTTTTGGTTTGTTTTGGTTTGGTTTTTTGGTTTTGTGTCTTAGTTCTTTCAGGGTCATAGCCAGGATGCTGGATTTGACCGTTAGCTTTTCCTCCGGCCAGGTGGGGCCACCACCAGCTCCTGCCAGCAGCAATTCCCTTCAATAGCCGAGGAAGCACTTGGGGCTTGGCCAGGGAGGCCGCTCCTTGCTTGCGGGGCTGACTTTAGCCTCCACTACTCTCCCGCATCCATCTGCGTGTATATTATCCCCATCCCTTTTTATTCCAATAGATCCGCCTTTGGTTTGGACCGGCTGAATCGCGGCGGACTGCAACCAGGCTCTTTTAAAGGAGAACAAAAAGATGAGAATCTTGTGCGGGGCTCCGGGACAAAGCGTCTTGGGACTCGCGGGACTCTGGCTACCCGATTGGAGAGATCAACGCTGCCCTACAGTACCCAGCCGGACCTGCGGACCTCTGAGGGTATTCGGACTCAATTTTATTGATTTTTGTGGCATGCTTTAAGAGGGTCAATGTTAGGTAAAGACTGTGTCCCCCAACCCTGTGGGGTGGGTGGGAGATGAACGCAACCGATCCAGTTGGATTTATCCTGTCCTCTATGCCCTCTACCTGGCCTTTTTGAGCCGTAGGGAAGGAGAATGGGGAAGGCTTAGAAAAGAGAAGCGGGGGAGGGGCGGGGGGCTGCCTGAAAGGATAAGGCACTAGTGGGGAGTGGGATGGACCAGGTGAAGGAGAGCTGTGGGTTAGGAAGCATCTTCCTCACTCTGGTGCAGTGGGTGGGTTTGTTCAGGGAATGGCAACGTGGGTGTCTGTTGAAAGCAGTCTTGAGAAATTGACATGTACACGCATAAGGTGACTGGACTTGTGTGTAAACAGTGGTGGAGAGCAGAGAGGGAGGGGTCTTAAAATAATGTTTTATTGTTCCCATGGATTTGGGAATCTCTCCCCCACCCCATCCAACTACATTCTATAGGGGTGACCTTTTAAATCTACACCCACCCTTTACCGCTGTAAAACCGGTTGACGGGTGGGGTGGGGGAACATGTAGGGGTGCGCGCTCTCTCTCTCTCTTTTCCCCCTCCCCCTTCCCAGTCTCCCTCCTCCCTCTGTCTCCCCCTCCCTCTCCCTTCACTCCTCCCTCTCTCGCTCTCCCTTCGCTCCCCCTCCTTCTCTGTCCCTCCCTGCTGCATTTTGCATGAGCTATCTAGGTCATTAGCATTTTAGCGTATGCAAGACTTGACAAGGCTGATGAGGGGCCAGATGGGCCTCGCTCTTATTTATTTATTTTTTTTCTTTTCCTTTTCCCATCCACCACTTGGGACCTAAGCGAGAGGACCGCAGCAGGAGAGTTCCGGAAGGCTGATTCCCACAGATCCTGGTAAGGGACCGCAGCAGCTCTGCCCTGCGGCACGCCCGGCCAGGCTGCACCAGGACTCTACACTCAAGGTAAAGGCGGCGGCCACACGCCCTACCCAGGCAGCAGTAGCTGGGCTCCTGCTTCCCATCCCTTTCCTCTCCGTCATCTCCCTCCTCCTGGCCCCCTCAGTTTCCTAGGCGAAGCTGAGAGCGAACTGGGTGGGTAGGATTCGCTGCGGTGGGGCGAGGTGGGGTTGATGTTTTTCATTGTCTGGAACTGCAGGGGAGGCGAAGCGCGAGGAGAGGAGTGAGGGAGTCGGGGTAATTAACACGGGGGAGGCACCCCTCCGTCTCCCACTTCCACCCACATCCCGAACCCTCCACCCCCCCTCCCCTTTGCAGGAAAAAGCTTGGAAACGAAAGGATGCGGGAGAACAAAGAGCCTACGGAGGACGTGGCTGTTATCTCATTGTCTGTGACTGGGGGAGCTGCGGTAGGAAGGATGCGGTGGTCCTTAGCTCATCGCGTTCCCCAACCCCACACCCTCCCTGCTGTCAGTGCGCACGCACAAGCACGCGTCGCCAGCTTTTTCTTTCTCATCCCTCGTTTTTTCATCTCATCTTCTCCCCATCCCCTCCCTTTCTTTCCACCTTTCCTTCCTTTCTTCCTCCCTCCCTTTCTCCCATCCTCCCTCCCTTCCTTCCATCCTTCCTTCCTTTCTATCATTCCGTCTTTCTTTCCTTCCTTCTTTCTTTCCTTCCTTCCTTCTTCCTTCCTCAGGAGAAAGGCCTCTCTCTCCGTGTTCACAGCGGACCTTGATTTAAATGTCCATACAATTAAGGCACGCGGTGAATGCCAAGAATGGGGCTGTCTGAGCACCTTGGGTCCACGAGGGCCTGCCACGGAAGGATCGACCCACAGCACAACGCCCTGGGCAGATCTCAGCGCTGCAGCTGCAGGCGCCCACAGTAGGGGTAGCAGGCTTCTAAGTGCCTCGCAATGTAGCCCTTAGGGTGGGGAGGTGTGCGGCTACCGACAGAGAGGGGTTTGTGCAGATGCAAATAGAATCTAGGAAGCAAACAACTCATTCTGTGACAGAAACACGGATCTATGCAAGCGGGTTGGGGGTGGTGGCGGCGGTGGCTGCGGCGGCGGAAAATAGCCCGGGGGCGGCTGGAGAGTAAAAACGTGCCCCTCAGCTCTGGGACCCTGCCCATTGTAGAAGGCAGACACCTTCATCCTTACCTGTCTTAGTTCCGGATTTCAATTTACCCTTAAACAAATAATAATAATCAGTACCCATGCGACTGGCAGACTGCCCCAAAGCCTAGACTGCAGCTACCTTGCATTCTGCTTGGGGTTGCTGGGGTAGTCTTTAGGGGAAGCTGTTTGTCACCCGTTGGTGGAGAGCTGTGGGCATTTGACAAGCTTAAGCAGATCTCTGGGGTGAACGAAGGCAATCGGGAAATTTGTTCATGGACAGCGCACAGACTCCATCAAAACTGACAGCTAGCCCACTGCTCTAAGCAGGGCCTCCCAGCCTCTTTGGGGCTGTGGCTGAAGTTTCAGGCAGAGATCCAGAACCTACAGGAAAAGGAGGCGCAGTACTCTGCATAGCCCCCACCCCCCAGAGTGTGGGCCGCTCCCGTCGCTCTTAAAACCCCAAGACAGAAGGAAAAACAGCACGAGTAAGGTGGGGGCCTGAGGAAAGTCTGTTTTGAAGCAGGCTGTCCGGGAACAGAAAGGGTTAAGCCTCCCTCATCCTGAAGCACCTGCTTCCCAAATCAGCCCCCAACAGCAGCAGCTGGTCCTGGAGGCCCCCCGACACAGTTCCATCCCGTCTCCATCTCAGTGTTCCGCCAACCTGCAGTGGATGGATGATGGCCTGGTGGCCGACCTAAACTCATTAATTTCCAGGTGGAGTAAATGGAGGAGGGGCAGGACCCAGCAGCCGAGGGAGGGAAAGGAGGCCAAGAGCTGGCCTCCTCCACCCCAACCCACCCCCAGGAAGCAGGCTGTAGCCCTCCCCCCTGCTGTCATGCCAGAGGCCTGCCTTTGCAAGGCCAAGCCCATAAAGGATGTTTAGGAGTTTAATCTGATTCCTAACACAGTAATCAGGGTCTAAAAAGAGCATCCGTTGAAGTTAATGGAGGACTCTTGTCTCAAAAGCCTCAGCCTCATCTAGTCTAGTAAATTAGTATTTGAGGGTATATCATAGATCTGTACCTCTCTGGCCTAGTTTCCTCAAGAGTATTCATTATTTCCTGCGTATCTACTATGTGTCCTTCTTTGCGAGGATTTCAACTTCTAAATTTCCTCACAGAAGAGAGTGCTAGAGCTAGCCAGGCTGAGCTTCAATTCAACACATTCCACCTAGGCATTCCCAGAACCTTCTCCGCTCTGCAGAAATGAGCCACCGCCTGCTTACTCTTGCAGGCAGAAAGCTGCAGTGTGCACACCCTGAGGGGTTCTCTGGCTGAGTCCTACAGGTCAAGCCAGACTGCTTTCAAGGCAGAAAGGGAAAGACTCAGCAACGGCTGTCCTAAGAGATACCACAGCCATTGCTTCGAAAATCTACCTCCCTTGAAATAAGAATTGGCCCTGTCCTGGGAGTCCCTCCCCCCCCCCCCACTTCACGAATTGGTTAGAGGAGAACAGCTAGTATGCTGTACCATTTTGGGGGTACACCCATCCCTCCTCCATGCTCATTGAGATGTTATTTTGCCTTCAAGCAAGGGCCTAAGCTGCTGATGGCCCAACCCCCCTGGACCACAAATGTCCCCATTAGCAATCCTCTGCTCAGTAATTACTTCCCCATGATTCTTTCAAATGTCCCCTTGTCCTTCACAGATATTTCATCTTACGTAACCTCCAGATGCTTCCCCAAGTAAGGTCCCTTTAGGTAGAAACCCAATATGCTTTTGCTCTGAGAGCACAAACCCGCAGGCACCATCCGAAAGGCCTGCCTGGGATCTGCTACAGAGGATCCGAGTTGGGAGGGGTGCATTGTTATTTTATTGCTTACGTAAAACTCTTGTTCCAGAAAGTATGATTAGTGTGTTACTGGTGTGTGGGAGTGTTCTGGACTGGCCAGTCTGTGTGAACCAGTGTTCCTATGTATCTACCGGATCCCCTTCCCAGAAGGGGTTTATGTGTAGGATTCTAATGACCTGCTCAGCCCCAGGTATAATTGCAAACCCCTTTTGTTTCCACCAAATGAAGAATGAGAGCAAGGTCAGCCTGAGCCACCTCCTTTCTCTACATTCACTGCCCTTCTCTGCCCGTCAATAATTATGCAGAGAAGCCCTCTGCTCTCTCAAGGCACCTCCTGGACTCTCAGCATCATCTCCCCTGCCTATTTGAACTTTCTAATTACATCTTATGGCTAAAATGAAGGGAGGAACTTTCGATCTAACAGTAGGATGAGGCTGCCATAGTTTGATGACTGAATATGTTTTCTTTTTCCCCTTGGGTTTGTTCACACCCGCTACTGCCTTGGTCCCCACTGGGTACAATCTCTTGTGTTTCTTAAGGAACCCTGTACTTGGACTAGATTTAGTAGTGTATCAAAGGACTAATTACAATTGCTATGTTTCTCTCCCCTGTCAGAGACAGCCCAGATCTGTCTCAGTGGGAGACTAATATGTGGGGAGGGGTGTGTCCCCAGCTAGTAGATCTCCGTGCACACGTATTAAGCCATAGATTTTTCTCACACAACCGTATCCATCGCTAATGTGGAAGGCACTTGACCACAAAAGCAAGTGTACCCATCCACACCAGCTCTACAAGGAAATTTTCTCTCCCCGCTATTGAACTTACATAATACCCACCCCCATTCCAACCTTAGAGTGCCGTCTGGGGGCAGCTGCAGAATTCCTGCCTGGGACAGATGGAGCCTCCCCTTCCTCAGCCACTCTGTGGGTGGTTTCAGAGCCCATGAGTCAACATGGGCAGACTGTAGTGTGTGTGTGTGTGTGTGTGTGTGTGTGTGTGTGTGTGTGTGTGTGTGTGTGGCTTGGCGGGCTGATTCACACTGAAGATGTCAACAGCAGTGTTGAGAATTATGGTACCTAATAAAGATCTTTTTTTTTTCTTTCAAGACCCATCTATAGTTCTTTCATTGGGTATTTTTGCCAAGTCCTAGCCAAATCGATTCAGATTTTTAATATTTAATCGCACCACATGAGCAACCGTGGTGTGGGGGATGGCGGGTGGGAGGGGGGAGACTTTTAAGCTGAATTTGTTGGAAGCAGTCTTTGTGCCTAGAGATTTTGAAGTCCCAAATTTAGGTGGGGGCAGGGCAGCAAACCTTCTGGAGAACAAGGAAATTTCCAGGTCAGAGAAGTCCATCTCTTCATTTTTCTCCTATACCTTAAAATGGAAAAATGACCCAACAACAAGGGCCTGCCTGGGGTCATAGCCACAAAAGCCCCCAAATAAATTCCAGGAACATTAGGAGATTTTACTGGGGCGAGGGTCATTTTAAATTCTAATCAAATCTCTTTGCTGCCTAAAACATATGACGAAATTGCCAGACCTGGGGCCCGAGAGGCAAGAGGACTACATTTTGAAGCTTCATTCTGCAGTTTTTCAAGGCGGCCTACCTCGCCAGCCTCCATTATGCCAGTTCTGTGATAGCCTAGTGCTGCTGTGGCCCAAATCATGCTGCTTCTAAGAGCAGACTTGCTCTCTTCTCTTCTGCTCCAGGTGCATAGAGACATGTACTTGAACCGGTATTGGTTTCATCCTTTTGTGCTCCCAAATTTTCTGTGACCCTCTTCCCAAATCATGCAGATTTGGGACCCTGGAGATTTGAGTTGTCCCCGATATTTTTGTTTATTTGTTCGTTTGTTTTAAACACTGGCCTATCTGAGGTTCACAAAGAAGTGGGTTTATTTCGACCCTGTTCCAAGATGCACCCAAAGCAGAAATCCTAATTTCCACTCTGGTCAACCAACTGCACAGGCAGTTCTCTGAGTCCGCACATTGCTCCCCCTTCGACTCCTATCCATCGAGGACACCCTCAATTTCACTCTGGAGCCAGCCCACACTGACGGCCCACCCTCAGGGTGGTTACAAAATCCAGGACTGGAGCAGGAGAAGTGGGTACACCTTCAAAGAATAGACTATACAAAGCCCATGACCTCAGCTAAATTGTCTCCTTTGCTACTCCCAGACTAATGCAGCCATCACCACCCCACCCTGCTTCTGAGCTGCAGGCCTTGCCCAAGGCCAGCCTGTCCATTTACAATCGGCCTGTCTCTCAGTTGAGACCTGTGGTCATGGATTGCACTACCCAATAGATTGCAAAAAGGGCTGGCTGTGCAGCCTAGAGACAACTGTAGCTAAGGGAAGGAAGGGGAGGACCCTACCAAGGAAAGCTACTTTGTAGTCAGTTGCTTGCACCAGCAGGGCACTCCAGTAAAACTATTCCCCCCACCCCCCCACCCAGGGAAGAGTGGCCTTTTCATAACCCCACCCCTAACCTACTCCACCCTTGGTACACAGGATGATGGGATCAAGGCTGAGGCATCTTCCCCCACATCCCTGAACCCCCTTACACAACCCTTCCCCATCCAACACTCTAAATAAGGTAAAACAACACAAATCCTACACCTGAAGAGAGCGCTTCCTAGGCGGTGGGCGGTGCTGGTCCCAGATCAGCTGGGATGGAACCGCTGAACTGAGCCAGCCCTAGAGGAGAGAAGTCCAATCTTCTCAAACTGCCCCGCAGGGACAGAACACGGTTTCTGTTTATACAAAGATCGAAATTCCTAATGTTCCTAGTTTGTTGGACCTACCTAGGTAAGGCTCTATTAATGAGGTAAGCAGCCCTCCTAGGGGTCAATAAGCCAGATAACTGAAATAGCCTTGAGACTCTGGTTTCAAAGTCATGCATTAACTCGTTGGTCTGCCAAGGTCTTATGTCAGGCCTAAAAGTCAACTGACTCAGGCTGGGCCTGCTGTGCTTACCCACAGGCCAGGCAGGAGAGTGGCCCTGAGATTCACAAGGGTCTCCTCTTCAGTCCCCTCCCACACGAACCTAGATTCATGTGGCAGCATTTATTCCCATTTAATTGAGACACTAGTTTAATTTCAGATTGCTCGGGTTTGAGGCCCAGTGGGCTTTCCTGCAGCAGCTCTTTTCCCCAGCGCTTCTATGGAAACTAATTGCTGCTAATATCCAATTTTGGCATTATTATTTGTTAGCCAATTATGGATCCCATAGCCTAGGCTTCGCTGCTCCTGCCTCTGCTGGCTCCTGTGCCTCTGCCCAACTGTGCCTTCCTCTGCAACTCTCTCCTGCCCACAGGAGGCAGTGCGCACAGTCATTCTCTCTGTAGTTCCAGCCTGGCTGGGCATGGGGGTTGGGGAGTTCTTCATGGCTTTTACCCCACTGGGGGAAATGTCTGCTCTTGAAGTATATGATTTCCTTCCTTCCTTCCTTCCTTCCTTCCTTCCTTCCTTCCTTCCTTCTTTGCTTGCTTATTTGTTTGTTTGCTTTTCAACACAGGGTTTCTCTGTGTAGCCCTGCCTGTCCTGGAACTCATTCTGTAAACCAGGCTGGCCTCGAACTCAGAAATCCACCTGCTGGATTCCTCCTGAATGCTGGACCGCACTTGATTTCTTTATTTTTGAAGAAATTAAAAACTTATATCAGTTGTGATGGTGCACACCTTAATCCCAGCACTCAGGAAGCAGAGGCAGGCTGATCTTTGTGAGTTCAGTGCTAGTCTGCCCTGAACATAGCAAGTTCCAGGACAGACAGAAATACATAGTAAGGCTCTACTAAAAGTTTAAATAATAATTATTATTATTTTAAATTTTAAATAACGGGGGCTGGTGAAATGGCTCAGCAGGTAAGAGCACCCGACTGCTCTTCTGAAGGTGATAAGTTCAAATCCCAGCAACCACATGGTGGCTCACAACCATCCGTAACGAGATCTGGCTCCCTCTTCTGGAGTGTCTGAGGACAGCTACAGTGTACTTACATATAATAAAATAAAATAAATCTTTTTTAAAAAAATTTTAATAATGTCTATATTTTCGCCACAGTCTTTCACTTTGTAGCCCAAGCTGTACTCAAACTCTAGATACGACCTGCACACTCCCCCCACCCCCAACCTCCCAAATTCTGGGTTTGAAGGCATGGGCTGTCACCCTTGGTTCTGAAGCCATTTTGAAGTGTCATTTTTACAACAAATGAAGGGACGATAGAGCCTGATGGGACAGCACACGCTTGTGGTACTACTCCAGCGGCTTGAGGCAGGAAGGTTTTGAGTTCAAGGCCAGCTTCCTGAGCTACATAGTTAAACCCTGTCTGGGGGCGGGGGGGTGTCACAAAAGGCAAAAGTTGGCCAAGGCTTCCTCCCCTTCCCAGCCCCCACTTCCCTTTTTACTTTCCCACTGTCTCTGGCTACCTCCCTCCCTCATGCAGGTCCCCACTAATAACCAGGGAACCCTGTCGACTTTCATCACAGGATCCTGCTTTGGGGGACCCGATGTAGGAGAGGATCACAAGCCTTCGAAAACCAAGTGTGCTTCCGCCCGTGTCATCTCTGGGAGCTGCAAGCTCATAGGCCCGCGGGAAGAAGCAGGCACTTCCCATCAACCTCTGGAAACAGGAAAAGGAACACTGGCTCCCTGGGGTCAGCGCATTTCTTCTTTGTCTGCCTTCCTTCTTGCCCCATTTGGAAACAACGCTCTTCCTGCCAGCTTGTACCCTTCCGCGCAGCTCCCTAGGAGTTGAAGCCTCCTCCCAGGCCACCTGGAGGATTGGGCTTTTCTGAGGCAGCTGGCTGGAAGCTTCCGCGGCCTGGGAATCCTGTGATTAGAGTTTTCATAGTGGGGGGAGTGGGTGGTGAGTGTTGCGGGGGGGGGGGGCGGGGGGGGGGAGCTGGGACATTGTGAAGAAGTCCCTTACACATAAGGCTCAATAAATACCACCCAAATTGGATGTCATTAAACCAGCAGCAGCTGTTCGCCTTTTTCTACAGAAAGGCTACAATTATGCACAGGGCCTCTTAGGCTGAGTCTACACAGAATGGTATCTTAGGGCAGGAAGGACTTCAAAACATTTCTGGGGCTGGGTGCATAGCTCAGCAGGTAAAGGAAAGGTTTCCCCCTGCTGAGTGCACCCCCCCCTTCCCAATTCAGACTGGAGTTCAATCTTTGGGACCCACGTGGTGGAGGGTAAAAAGAAAGAAAACACATACACACTTTTGTAAATATAATTTTAATTTTTTTTTTAATGTCTGGTTCTTTTATGTCCTCAGTCTGCCTCTGCTTGGCCTGGTGTGTGGAGCTGTGACGTCAAACTCTCAGGGCATGATGAGGAGACCAGATGCTATGTTCTGTCTGTCTTTCCCATCCTTCCATCCTCCTTACAGAGAGCAATCTTCTTTCTGTTCAAATCTCACTGATCCATTTCTCACCATACAAGGCCTTCCCCATTGGAATCTTCACGGAAGGGCTTGAGAGATGGCTCCGTGGTTAAGAGCACTGGCCTTTCTTCCAGAGTTTCTTCCGCAGTTTGATTCCCAGCATCCACATGGTATTCACAACCCCAGAGGATCCAGCAACCTCTTCTGGCTTCTATGAGCACAGGCACTCAAACAGGGCACAGATATGCATGCAAGCAAAACCTTCATACAGATAAAAATAACATAAGCATTAAGAAGAAGGAAGTGTCCAGGGCAGACTATTCACAAGACCCTGTGAATTGCTGGAAATCTCTTCATTTTTGTCAATGATATTTTTCAGCCTAGAAGAGGTTCTTGCATGCCGAGGGAACTGTGACTACAGCGGTTCCTTCTTTTCACTTTAATATAAAAATGTAAAGCCATTAGAGGCTCAGTAGCCTTTTGGCTAAGATCAAGTGTAGAGGCTCAGTAGCTAAGGGTACTTACTGACTGCTCTTACAGAGGATCTGTGTTCAATTCCCACCCACCCACCCCCACATGGTGATTAACAATCACCAGTATTCCCCATTCCTGAGATCTAACACTCTAGCCTCCATGGGCACCTCACACATGTGGTGCATGTGCATGCATGTAGACAGAACACTCATACACATAAAATAAAAATAATCTTTTTAAAAGTTGCCACATGAGGTGACGGCTTTCCTCGTGACATCCAAACATGTAATTGTACTTTGTTTTCTTCATCTGCATCTTCAATGCCCTCCCCTGTGCTAGGTATCCAATCCCTTAAAGTCACTGAGAGGCAGTTAGGAGCCCCCAGGCCTTAAACACAAACTCCCGTGATTTTGTCTCCATGGCGGCTGGACTATCCTCTAGTTTAAGGTTGCTGTGACTTTGAAGGTGCAAAGCCAGCTCTTTCCTGTTATTTTGCATAACTGTGAATTTTGTTTGTATTACCTCCACGAAGGACATACAATTAAATGATAAATAAGAGACCGTGTGACCCCGGAAGCCTACTTCACCCTACCAGCCCAAGGTAGGCCATGAATAGTTGAGGAGAATTCAACTCTGGTACTTTGCCCTGTTGGCTCTGTTTCCCCTCCTCTCCTCTGCTAACACCTCCTTGGCTGAACCTGAGGTCCTTTGTCTCCCTGACTGACCAAGCAGAATAAGTCCACCCTGTGCTCCAGGCACACAATGCATCAGAATTTCAGGCCACAACAAGGCCAGACCCAGGAGCAAGTCTTTAGAGCAAGAAGCAGAGGATACTGGGATTTTGTAGTGATTAACTGGCATCCCAGTCATAGAAAAGTTTCCCCTTCAAAGAATCACTTATCTCTCCCAGTCCCCTTCCCATCTTCCCCTCTACCTGGGGCTCCTATTGGAGTGGAATATTCACCAATGGCAATAGCCCAGCATGGGAGGTGGCAGAGGCAGGTCTCTGCCAGCCCATCTCAGCCAGCCCATCCTGAGCCCCAGCCTGTCAGGCCTGTCGGATCCAATTTCTGAATCACCCTTCACACTGTTGACTAAGATTCATCCAAGGCAGCCTTCAAGCACAGCTAGGAAAATTACTTAATGCGATCCCAGGGCCTCTCAGAAACCTATTATGATTGGCCTGCCTTCCTTTCTCCCCCCCCCCTTGTCTCCCAACTTATTAAGAAGCAAAGTCCCTGCAAGGCCGCATAAAAGACTGCACTACACATGGATAGCACCTTCCACATGCGTTACTTAAATGATTTTACGTAGACTATGTGGAGGGCACCTTCCAAACATGTTACTTAAATGATTTTATGTAGACTCACAGACCTCTACCTGTCTCTGCTTCCTGGGTGCTGGGATTAAAGGTTTGTATCACCATGCCAGGCCAAAGAGATACATAAGGGGGCACTTTTCATTTGTGAGGCAAACATGATAACAAATATACTACAGAAACTTCCTCCTTTTTTCCACTTTATTTATTTATTTATTTATTTATTTATTTATTTATTTATTGAGACAGGATCTCACTAAATTATTTCCCAGGCTGGCCTTAAAACTCTCTCTAGGCGTGGTGGCACATGCCTTTAATCCCAGCACTCGGGAGGCAGAGGCAGGTGGATTTCTGAGTTCGAGGCCAGCCTGGTCTACAAAGTGAGTTCCAAGACAGCCAGAGCTACACAGAGAAACCCTGTCTCAAAAACAACAACAACAACAAAAAAAACTCTCTCTATAGTCAAGGCTGACTTTGAACTTGTGATCCTCCCGCTCCTCAGTCTTCGGAGTAACTAGGACTACAGGCTTATTGGCCTATACCTCTAGGCCCTGATTAGTCCTGGTGTTCAAAATGTTGTCTATGTCTTCTTCTGGTCCTAAATCCAAGTTCCTGTATGCTTCAGCATCCAAAATTAGCTTATGACAAAAGCTGGAGTGGGGGCTGGAGAGATGGCTCAGCCATCAAGAGCACTGACTGCTCTTCCAAAGGTCCTGAGTTCAAATCCCAGCAACAACCAGGTGGCTCACTACCATCTCTAATGAGATCTGATGCCCTCTTCTGGTATGTCTAAAGACAGCATATAATAATAAATAAATCTTTGGGCCAGAGCAAGCAGGGCCAGAATGAGCAGGGGCTAAAACGAGCAGAGGTCCTGAGTTCAATTCTCAGCAACCACATGATGGCTCACAACCACCTGTACAGCTACAGTGTACTCATATACATAAAAATTAAATAAATAAATCATTTTTAAAAAGCTGGAGTGGTGTGTGTATGTGTGTGCCTCTGTGTGTGTGTGTGTGTGTGTGTGTGTGTGTGTGTGTGTGTGTGTTCGTGTTCTACCAACTACATAACATGGGTCTCTCTGCACACTGCACTGTCCCATCTCACAGTACTGCTTGGATCCCTAGCCAGCCACCGGAATTTCCTCTCCCCTTTATAAAAGAAGAAACAAAAATTAAAAAGAGCAGCAGACTCTCCTCTCCCAGGGACTCCTTGTCAATGAGCAATCAGGGACCTGAAGGAAATTCCCATGGGGAGCCCTTGTTCCCATGTGTCACTAATTCTGGCTTGAATCCCTCTTCTATGCCAGGTATCAAACTAATGACCCTCCTATACCTTCTGTTTGCTATTGTCTTGGCTAATAAAGTTTCCAGATCTGAATATCTCTGAGACCCTAACCCTAATCCAATTAAACCCTGCTAAAGCAACTAGACTGGGGAAAGACAAAGAGGTGGAGGGGTTAATTGCAGACAGAGCCTCCTCTGACAAGCTAAATTAGCCTTCCCCACCTCAGGAGAAATGTTAAAGCTAGATTACTGACATTTGTTCAAAATTCTAAGTAGCGGCCCCTCCACCTCCCCTCCCGCCCCCCACCCCTCCACCATGTTAAATGATAACCTGTAGAAGAAGAGCAGTAGCTACAGGGAGAGGTGTGAAGGGATAGGAATGTGAGCAATGACTCTCCTTCTGCCTTTGCTCCTTTCTCACATAGGGAAGGGTGGAACTGTCCAATGGAGGAGCTGGGTGCCAGGGTAAGATGGAAGAGGAAAAGAAAATTCCACACCTGACTTTGGGGGACCCAAACAGAGAGCAAGCAGCCTAGGCAGGGGGACAAAAATGGGAGCTTCCTAGAGACCAGCCAGGTTTACATTTCCTGTGACCAGATCAGAGGATGGGCATGTCCCGATGCCACAGTAACTGACATTGGGTGTCTTGGTTAGGGTTCTATTGCTGTGAAGAGACACCATGACCATAGCAACTCTTCTAAAGAGAAATATTTAACTGGGGCTGGCTTACAGTTCAGAGGTTCAGTCCATTATCATCCTGGTGGCAATCAGGCAGACATGACGTAACTGAGAGCTAACTGAGAGCTCTATGTCTGGGTTGGCAGGTAGCAGGAAGAAAGAGTGACACTGGGAGTGGCTTGATCATCTGAGACCTCAAAGCCCACCCCCCAGTAACACACATCCTTTAACAAGGTTGCACCTCCTAATGGTCCCTATGGGCTTACAGGGACCATTTTCATTCAAACCCCAACAGATGACTTTGAATTTATAATCCTCCTGCCTCTATCTCTCACGTGCCACCATACCTAGTTTTATTTGGTGCTGGAGTGTGAAATCCAGGCCTTCCTTGTGCGTACCGGATAAGCATAAAGGATAAGCGCCCTGTATCCCCAGCCTGGTGTTATAAGCCTTCTACTTTTGCTATGGTAAACAAATCCTCCACCAAAGGCTATTGAGGAAGATCCCAATATGTTTTCTTGCACCAGGAAGATTGTCCCATTATGATAAAG
>LR754426.1:41911-58680 GCA_902729485.2 Mus minutoides | reverse complement strand
AAAAAAAATAACAAAGCCAAAGTAGAACAAAATAGAAAACATAAACCCCACATATCCACAAATTCCAAAAATGAAAAATAAACAGATAAAAGTCCTGTGAGACACACACACACACACACACACACACACACACACACACACACACACACTCACACACACACCACACCATACCTAATGAAGCCAAACCAAGTTAAAAACCAAAACCAAAATCTAAACCCAAACAAAAACAAAAACCATAAGCCCCTAAAAGTTCTCAAACATACCATTGAGTCATTTTGTATCAACTCCTTCTGGTCACCAGGCCTGTCTGAGATTGTAGTTGATATGTACTGTGACACTTAATTGGAAAAAAAAAAATTGCTATTTCCTTTGTTAGCATGTATCAAATTGAAGGTAAAGTTACAGTAACTCCAAAGTGTCAACTTCTAATTAATCAGGTGCTGGATAAATCTCCCAACACACTTTACTTGACCTAAATACCCTTTACATCCAATTGCAGTTTGTAATTTCAACAGAAATCTATGATGTCAAATTCCTAATGCTACAGTGGTATTAGCCACAGTCTAATGAGTGGAAATGAGTTGATAGTCTCTCCTGCTTAGGATACACCTGGAATACAAAGTTACTAATTCTCACCTGCCGTAATTTATGTATAGCTATCATTAAAACTATGGCATCTTTTTACTCAGCTTCAAAGCCAATCTTTAAAGTAGGCATTAACATGGGGGGGGACTCTATTTGTGGCTTCATTCACCCCTGTCTTTACAGAAAAGAAGTATCCAAGTTAGTCATTAGATACTGTCTAATTGAAACCTGCTCTCCGCCATGCCTATTCAGACAGATCCCCTCCTGAATAATTTATTTAATTAACGTATTCAAGTTAATGATTTCTGGACTCATGTGTAGTAGAAGAGAAAGGAAGAAAGGATAAGAAGTGAAAGATGAAGTATAAGAAGCAGCAAAAGTTATCATGTATTAGACTTCATACATTTCCATGTAAAGTCTTCTTATGCTTACAACTTTATATATTTTGACTAGTGTGTATTGATTTTTTTTCCACCAAAAACTTTGCATGGGTCTCAACTTGGTTTGTTTTTCCACCACATTAGTGCAGTGCCCCCAAAGGGGAGTTTATTCTTTAAAGCTAAGCTTCTGTTTCGTTTTCTTTTTCAAAGTTATTTTTAATGTTTAAGATACTTAATACTGGGGCACAAGCCCCTTCCGGTCAGCATCAGCACCAGATCTCCTTGGGCGCAGACTCAGCAGACACCCCCACAGTCCCCAGAGGACTCTCCTCGTGATCTTAGGATCACTGGTGACTGGAACACAGCATCTGTTCCAATCCAATCACACGGGACCTGAGACAGCAGTAGGGAAGCAGAAAAATCCCTAAGAGAGTTACAGAAAAACACTACGAAACAGGTGATGGAATTGAACAAAACCATCCAGGATCTAAAAATGGAAGTAGAAACAATGAAGAAATCACAAAGAGAAACAACTCTGGAGATAGAAATCCTAGGGAAGAAATCAGGAACCATAGATGCAAGCATCAGCAACAGAATACAGGAGATGGAAGAGATAATCTCAGGTGCAGAAGACTTCATGGAAAACATGGGCACAAAAATCAAAGAACATGTAAAATACAAAAAGATCCTAACTCAAAACATCCAGGAAATTCAGGACACAATGAGAAGACCAAATCTAAGATTAATAGGTACAGGTAAGAATGAAGATTTTCAACTTAAATGGCCAGCAAATATCTTCAACAAAATTATAGAAGAAAACTTCCCAAACCTAAAGAAAGAGATGCCCATGAACATACAAGAAGCCTACAGAACTCCAAATAGACTGGAACAGAAAAGAAATTCTTCCAGATACATAATACTCAGAACAACAAATGTACTAAATAAAGATAGAATATTAAAAGCAGTAAGGGAAAAATGTCAAGTAACATATGAAAGCAGGCCTATTAGAATTACACCAGACTTCTCACCAGAGACTATGAAAGCTAGATGATCCTGGACAGATGTTATGCAGACACTAAGAGAACAAAAATGCCAGCCCAGGCTACTATACCCAGCTAAACTCTCAATTACTACAGATGGAGAAACCAAAGTAGTCCATAATAAAACCAAATTCACACAATATCTTTCCACAAATCCAGCCCTTCAAAGGATATTAATGGGAAAACACCAATACAAGGACAGAAATTACACCCTAGAAATAGCAAGAAAGTAATCCTTCAACAAACATAAAAGAAGATAGCCGCAAGAACAGAATCCCAACTTTAACAACAAAAATAGCAGGAAGCAACAATTGCTTTTCCTTAATATATCTTAATATCAATGGACTCAATTCCCCAATAAAAAAGACATAGACTAACAGATGGCTACAAAAACAGGACCCAACATTTTGCTGCTTACAGGAAACCCACCTCAGGGAAAAAGACAGACACTACCTCAGAGAGAAGGCCAGAAAACAATTTTCCAAGCAAACAGTCTGAAGAAACAAGCTGGAGTAGCCATTCTAATATCAAATAAAATCAACTTCCAACCCAAAGTTATCAAAAAAGATAAGGAGGGGAACTGCATACTCATCAAAGTTAAAATCTCCAAGATGAACTCTCAATTCTGAATATCTATGCTCCAAATACAAGGGAAGTCACATTTATTAAAGAAACTTTAGTAAAGCTCAAAGCACACATTGTACCTCACACAATAATAGTGAGAGACTTTAACACCCTACTCTCACCAATAGACAGATCCTGGAAACAGAAACTAAACAGAGACACAGTGAAACTAACAGAAGTTATGAAACAAATGGATTTAACAGATATCTACAGAACATTTTATCCTATAACAAAAGGATATGATATACCTTCTTCTCAGTGCCACATGGTACCTCCTCCAAAATTGACCATATAATTGGTCATAAAACAGGCTCAACAGATACAAAAATATTGAAATTGTCCCATGCATCCTATCAGATCACCACGGACTAAGGACAAAGGCTAATCTTCAATAACAACATAAATAATACAAAGCCAACATTCAAGTAGAAGCTGACAAACACTCTCCTCAATGATACCTTGGTCAAGGAAGAAATAAAGATAGAGATTAAAAACTTTAGAATTTTATGAAAATGAAGCTACAACATACCCAAACTTATGGGACACAATGAAAGCAGTCCTAAGAGGAAAACTCATAGCTCTGAGTGTCTCCTAAAAGAAACTAGAGAGAAAATACACTAGCAGCTTGACAGCACACTTAAAAGCTCTAGAACAAAAGGAAGCAAATTCACCCAAGATAGCAGGAAATAATCAAACTCAGGGCTGAAATCAACCAAGTGGAAACAAGAAGAACTATACAAAGAATCAACGAAACCAGGAGCTGTTTCTTTGAGACAATCCACAAGATAGATAAACCCTAAGCCATACTCACTAGAGAACACAGGGACAGCATCCTAATTAACAAAATCAGAAATAAAAAGGGAGACATAACAATAGATCCTAAGCCCGGATATAGCTGTCTCGGGGGGAAAATATACCAATGCCTGGCAAACATGGATGTGGAAGCTCACGGTCAGCTTTTAGATGGAACACAGGGTTCCCAAGGAAGAAGGAGCTAGAGAAAGTACCCAAGGAGCTGAAGGGGTCTTCAACCTTATAGGTGGAAGAACAACCATGAACTAACTAGTACCCCCTGGGCTCGTGTCTCTAGCTGCATATATAGAAGAGGATGGCCTAGTTGGCCATCAGTGGGAAGAGAGGCCCCTTGGTTAAGCAGACTTTATATGCCCCAATACAGGGGAACGCCGGGGCCAAGGGGTGGGAGCAGATGGGTAGGGGAGCAGGGCCGGGAGGGGGGAGAGTATAGGGAACTTTCTGGATAACACTTGAAATGTAAATGAAGAAAATATCTAATAAAAGTTAAAAAAACAAACAAACAAACAAACAAACAAAAAACAATAGATCCTAAGGAAATCCAAAACTCTATCAGATCTGTCTACAAAAAGCTATACTCTGGAAAACCTGGATGAAATGGACAACTTCCTAGACAGATACCAGATACCAAATTTAAACCAATCTAAACAGTCCCATTTCCACTAAAGAAATAGAAGCAGTCATCAATAGTCTCCGAAAAAAAAAAAAAAAAAAAAGCCCAGGACCAGATGGGTTTAGTGCAGAGTTCTATCAGACCTTCAAAGAGGACCAAATTCCAATTCTCCTCAAACTATTCCACAAAATAGAAACAGAAGCTACTCTACCCAACTCATTCTATGAAGCCACAATTACTCTGATACCCAAACCACACAAAGATCCAACAAAGAAAGAGAACTTCAGACCAATTTCCCTTTGAATATCAATGCAAAAATACTCAATAAAACTGTCGCAAAATGAATACAAGAACACATCAAAATGATCATCCATCATGACCAAGTAGGCTTCATCCCAGGGATGCAGGGATGGTTTAATACAGTAAAATCCATCAACATAACCCACTATATAAACAAACTCAAAGACAAATATCACCTGATCATCTCGTTAGATTCTGAGAAAGTATTTGACAAAATCCAACACCATTTCATGATAAGAGTCTTAAAAAGAATAGGAATTCAAGGTCCATACCTAAACATAATAAAAGCAATATACAACAAACCAGTAGCCAACATCAAAGTAAATGGAGAGAAGCTGGAAGCAATCCCACTAAAATCAGGGACTAGGCTTCCCACTTTCTCCCTACCTATTCAATATACTACTTGAAGTCCTAGCCAGAGTAATTTGACAACAAAAGGAGGTCAAGGGGATATAAATTGGAAAGGAAGTAGTCAAGATATTACTATTTTCACATGATATGATAGTATATATAAGTGACCCTAAAAATTCCACCAGAGAACTCCTAAACCTGATAAACAACTTCAGTGAAATAGCTAGATATAAAATTAACGCAAAGAAATTAATGGCCCTTCTCTACAGAAAGGATACACAGGCTGAGAAAGAAATTATGGAAACAACACCCTTCACAATAGTCGCAAATAATATAAAATACCTTTGTGTGACTCTCACTAAGGAAGTAAAAGATCTGTGTAAGAACTTCAAGTCTCTGAAGAAAGAAATCAAGGAAGATCTCAGAATATGGAAATGGATTGGCAGGATCAATATAGTAAAAATGGCTGTCTTGCCAAAAGCAATCTATAGATTCAATGCAATCCCCATCAAAATTCCAACTCAATTCTTCAACAAATTAGAAAAGGCAATTTGCAAATTCATCTGGAATAACAAAAAACATAGGATAGCAAAAACTATTCTCAAAGATAAAAGAACCTCTGGTGGAATCACCATGCCTGACCTCTATCTGTACTACAGAGCAATTGTAATAAAAACTGCTTGATACTGGTACAGCAACAGATACGTAGATCAATGGAATAGAATTGAAGACCCAGAAATGAATCCACACACCTATGGTTACTTGATCTTTGACAAGGGAGCTAAAACCATCCAGTGGAAAAAAGACAGCATTTTCCACAAATGGTGCTGGCACAACTGGTGGTTATCCTGTAGAAGAATGCGGATTGGTCCATTCTTATCTCCTTGTACAAGCTCAAGTCTAAGTGGATCAAAGAACTCCACATAAAACCAGAGACACTGACATTAAAAGAGGAGAAAGTGGGGAAAAGCCTCAAAGATATGGGCACAGGGGAAAAATTCCTATAAGATCAAGAATTGACAAATGGGACATTATAAATTGCAAAGCTTCTGTAAGGCAAAAGACACTGTCAATAAGATAAAAAGGCCACCAATGGAATGGGAATGTATCTTTATCAATCCTTAATCAGATAGGGGAATATTATCCAATATATATAAAAAACTCAAGATGGACTCCAGAAAATCAAATAACCCCATTAAAAAATGGGGCACAGAGCTAAACAAAGAATTCTCAAATGAGGAATACTGAAGGGCTGAAAAGCACCTGAAAAATGTTCAACATCCTTAATCTTCAGGGAAATGCAAATCAAACCGACCCTGAGATTCTACCTCACACCAGTCAGAATTGCTAAGATCAAAAATTCATGTGACAGCAGATGCTGGCAAAGATTGGAGAAAGACAAACACTCCTCCATTGTTGGTGTGATTGCAAGTTTGTACAACCACTCTGGAAATCAGTCTGGTGGTTCTTCATAAAATTGGAAATAATACTATCAGAGGATCCAGCAATACCTCACCTGGGCAAATATCTGGATGATGTTCCAACTCGTAGTGAGAACTCATGCTCCACTATGTTCATAGCAGCCATATTTATAATAGCCAGAAGCTGGAAAGAACTCAACAGAGGAATGGAAACAGAAAATATGGTACATTTACACAATGGAGGACTACTCAGCTATTAAAAACAATGAATTTATGAAATTCCTGGCACATGAATGGATCTGGAGTTTATTATTCTGAGTGAGGTAACCCAATCACAAAAGAACTCACATGGTATGCACTCACTGATAAGTGGATATTAGCCCAGGAACTTAGCATACCCAAGATATAATTTACAAAACACATGAAACTCAAGAAGAAGGAAGACCAAAGTGTGTATACTTTGTCCCTCCTTAGAATAGGGAACAAAATAGCCATGGAGGAGTTACAGAGACAAAGTTTGGAGCTGAGATGAAAGGATGGACCATTCAGAGACTGCCCCACCCAGGGATCCATCTCATAATCAGCCACCAAACGCAGACACTATTACATATGCCAGTAATATTTTGCTGAAAGGACCCTGATATAGCTGTTTCTTGTGAGGCTATGCCAGTGCCTGGCAAACACAGAAGTGTTTGCTCACAGTCATCTATTGGGTGGAACACAGGGCTCCCAATGGAGGAGCTAGAGAAAGTACCCAAGGAGCTCAAGGGCTCTGCAGCCCTATAGATGGAACAACAATATGAACTAACCAGCACCCCCAGAGCTTGTGTCTCTAGCTGCATATGTAGCAGAAGATGTCCTATTCGGCCACCGTTGGGAGGAGAGGCCCCTTGGTCTTGCAAACTTTATATTCCCCAGTACAGGTGAACACCAGGGCCAAGAAGTGGGAGTTGGTGGGTAGGGGAGCAGGATGGCAGGAGGGTATAGAGGACTTTTGGGTTAGCATTTGAAATGTAAATGAAGAAAATACCTAATAACAAATTTGAAAAAAAAAGATACTCAATACTAAGTGAATCTTTTAACTTCTTGCCAACCCAATGTCACCTGTCTCATAAATTACTGATCTGTAAGTTAATCATCTCTACCATGACTTCATATCGATAATCTCAATTTCATCTGTTTTAAAAATGGCACATATTTTTAACTACAGTGGCTGGACACTGACCAGAAATGCTCCTTACAAGTCATCTTGTGAGCATGGAGCAAGGAAAAACTATTTCTAGAAGTCAGAAGCAGGTGTTTTTCTAACAGTGAGTGGCAAAGTTAGCCAAACAGTTTTGTAAGGCGGGTTATTAAATTTTTAATATTACCTGGAACTAAAATTTCCCCCAAGAAGTAAACTGATATTTCAGATCAAACTAGCCAGTTTACAACTATTTTAAATGTTTTGTGATACATACAGTGGATACCCTGAATTACCTCGAAATAACATTACAAAATCCAAGCCTACAGTTCAATGGCTTTCATTTCTTCTTTTCTGTTGTTGTTGTTGTTTTGTTTTTCACAGAATGTAAGTCTTAAATTCTGCAGTGGGCATTATTAAGAAAACCAGGGAAGTTTATATGAAAGTTAAAAGTTAGGGTTTTTTTTTTCTTTAGGAGAATAAAAATAAATTTCAAGCTTGTGAAAATGTGAGTCTCCCACAGTAAAATCCATCGTATCAACCAAGACTTGGCATGCCCTAGTATGGGGGAAATGTGTAAGCCATATGAACAGGTGAAAATTAAAACTGAAAAAAAAAGTTTTCTGGGAAACTAACCCCAGAAAATGTTGGGCTTCCTGCCAAACTTAAGCGTTGCCAGGTTTTTATTTTTATTTATTTATTTATTTTATTTTAATGTTCTTATATAGCCACAGAGTAAGTTTAGAAACATGTTGCTAATTGAAAGTTTCAAGCACATCCATG
Organism: Mus minutoides; assembly: GCA_902729485.2. NCBI lineage: Eukaryota > Metazoa > Chordata > Mammalia > Rodentia > Muridae > Mus > Mus minutoides. The sequence goes on along the minus strand of LR754426.1, from coordinate 50,587 downwards.
TCTTCATAGCCATTCTCAGCTCTGTAGTCTAGGGAGTTAAGTACTGAGAGGAGTTGTAAAACAAGAACGTGTGCCTGTGCGCATGCTCTCCTAGGCTTACACCCATCTTTCCTTGGAGGAATATGGGCTCAGAAGCAGCAGCACGCGTTTTGGCTTGGAGGGCTGCCCCAGGATACACTTGAATTGCATGCTTGCTAAGTTGTGGGACCGTAAAAGGTAGCCTGGTTCCTGATTGAGTTAAGGCTAGACACCCTGGAAACCCTAACGGGATGGTAGACACTTTGCCTGTTCCTGGATACCAGGCCCTTGTCATTAGTCACAGCCTCTTATAGATTTGGGGCCATCAGTCACATAAGGGCAATGCCTCAAGCCCCTCCACATGTATAGGACATGACCTGTGGTCATGTAAGCTCAAGACAGATCTCCATTTTGATGAGGTACCTAAAGGCCTAGAGGATTTAGTCAATAAGCTTTCCTTCCCAGATATTCCTCCCTGCAAAAGGTACTTAACCTCAGACCCACCCTGAGAAGTGTGGTATCGTTTTTACTCATCTACTTTCCTCAATGACAGTAAATGCTTTAAAACCATAAACTGTCTCTTTTCATCAAGATCTGCCACTGGGGGAAATGAAAAAGGTCTTCACCTATAGAGCCACTGTCTAATCTCCCAGAGAAGGCCTCTCTGTGCTCTCAGCCATGACTGCCACCAAGCCTGCCTGCAAAGCCCAAGCTCCTCTCTTTCCCCCGACCCCAGCTCCGGGTCAGATCCAGCCCGTGGGCCCCCACTCCATTCTCAGCTCTTCTGCATCATCCGGTGGTGCCTGGGTGTCCAAGAGCCTCAGAATGCACTTTCTCATCCCCAGAACAGGGTCCTGGGTCTTCCCTACGGAATTACACTCACCAGGCAAGTACGTGTGGTCACTTCTTGCATCCTGCCTCCACAAGAGGACAAACCCTGTGGTGGAGAAGACTCGGGGGGGGGGGCACAACTTTAGACTAAGTAAAAAAAAAATCAGGCATGAACACTTAAATCACATTCATTATTAGTGCAAGGTATGAATACTACGTGATAAACCCCATGGACTTGACTGCCTAAGAGAATGGATCACAGGAGAAATCAAAAACATCAGATTATATTATACTATATATACCTAATTTTATATCATTTCAGGTTTGAGCATGTAGTTGTTGAGATGCTTATACTGAACACAAATAAAACAATTACACTAGTATCTAAACATATACACACACATACACACACACACACACACACACACACACAAACACACACACAGAGGCATGGCACCCAACTATGAATAATCTACAGAGCTTCATTCTTTCTCAGATATCATTTTCATTAAGTCTATTTTGCCCATGTTATTCCTAAAACACACCATTAGTATTCATATATTGTGGTGGCTCAGAGAAGATGTCTTTTGTAAATATGAGAGTCTGAATACTTGTTCTGTAAGTGGTTATTTGAGAAAGGATTAGAATCCATGGCTTGCCTGGAAGAGGTACTTTGCTATACGCAGCTTTGTGGTTTCAAAGGGCTTACATCATTTTCTCCTAGTTCTCTCTGCTTCCTGCTATTGTTTAGGGTGGAAGTTCCCAGCTGCTGCTCCAGACGTGGACTCTATGTCACTGTAACCATAAGCCTCAAATAAACTTTTTTTTTCCTATAAGTTGCCTTTGGTCATGGTGTTTTACCCCATCAATTAAAATTAACCGATACTTTAATTCTATGTTACCAAAACTTTAAAAAGCCAGGAGGGCTTTCTCTCTTTCTTTCTTTCTTCCTTTCTTTCTTTCTTTCTTTCTTTCTTTCTTTCTTTCTTTCTTTCTTTCTTTCTTTCTTTCTTTCTTTCTTTCTCCCTTTCTCCTTTCTTTCTTTCTTTCTTTCTTTCTTTCTTTCTTTCTTTCTTTCTTTCTTTCTTTCTTCCTTCCTTCCTTCCTTCCTTCCTTTCTTTTTCCTTTTTATTTCTCACAAATTTGTTTCTAGTCTCAGGTTTTCCAGTTGTGGAATTGTCAGAAATAATGCTGAATATAGTAACAATTCTAGGAAACCTGAGTGAAATTGTTGTTGTTTAATCCGCATACATATAGTCATGGGATCTTTTATTTAATGTTAAGGGGCCTCACACACACATATGCACACATATGAGTTTGGGAATGGAAAGGTACTGAGGAAATGTTCACAGTATTTAGTTGAATGTGGTTTCAGTGAGTGGACAATATAATGCTTTTGGGTTGACACATATGAACGGGACGGTAGCTGTGACAGCTGACAGTAGGTGGGGACTAGGTCTATCATGGCTATTTGAAGCACTGACAAGTACTTCTGAAATTAAAAACACGGTGCTTACTGGACTCCTGAATTGATCTTGGCCTTTATTAAGAAGCCCATGCCATTATAGCATTGGTCTGAGCATCCGTCCCGTCTTGGCCTCCTAATTCTTCTTTATGGTTGTTTCTCTAATTTTAGTTGTTTTTAATTGAAAATTTCATATGCATATTCACTGTATCTCCATCAAACCCAGCTCCAATTCTCCCTGTTTAACTTTCCCTGGGAACCTTCTATCATGTCTGAATTTGTACAGAGGTTGGCATGGAGTTCTCTTTCTAATCCACACAGGCCCTGAACATTTGATGGTTTTCTTGCCTCAGTATAGCTTTAATTTTTTGAAAGGCTACTTTTAATGATGGTTCTTAAGTGCTTTAACCTCCCTTCTAGCCCAGCACCCACCAGAGGTAGTGGAAAAGAAAGGTTGTTATGATACAGAGGAAGTGGACCTGTTTAGAAATAGTTGTTTGGAGCAAATCCCATCTGCATTGTAAGAAAATCAGCAGTTCAGTTCATGGGTCAGCAGTAGCACCTTTATCCACTAGAAAACACTTCATGGAATGAGGAACTTATATATAAAGCTGGAGACCAGATCATTTGCTTTCAAACTAGGCAAGGCAGATCCAGTCCACTAGCTAAGAGAAAGAAAAAGACAGCAAGCTCAGGAAATGACGCGAGGCATCAGAAGTGAGGCAGGAAGATCAAGAAGAGTAAAATGGATAAAGAGGGAAGAAACAAATGGGACCTGGTATGGTTGCCCACATCTGTAATGCTAACACTTAGAAGGCTGAGCTGAGGGGGAAACTTAAGGCTTCTTTGGAAAGCCAGTTGTGTCAGATGGTGTTTTGCCGGGGGCAAACACATGAAGTAGTGTTTTCCTAAAGCAGACATAAGTGAAAGGATATTTTTCCTGAAGCAGACACATAAAGAAACTTTTCACTCAAGCAGACACAGGTAAGAGGATGTTTCACTAAAGCAGACTCATGAAGGAAAAAAACAAAACAGGTGAAAAGATGTTTTGCTAGAGCATTCCTGAGTGAGAAGGCCTTCTCTCTTTCCTTAGATCCTTAATGTGTGTAGACCTAAGACAGAGATACAGAGATCAGCCAAAGGACAGGAGGTACACTGGGAGTGTAGGCTGAGGGTATGTAGAACATCCTGAGTTGCCATTGTGTTTGAAGAGTAGAAAGTGCCATAAGATTGAAAATATGTTCTCGGAACTTTTCCAACACAACAACTAGGTTAACATGTTGACAAGGTCCAGTGTGACCGTGGGTGGTTGTGGTGGTCTGAATGAGACTGGTTCTCATAGGCTTATAAATTTGACTGTTTTGTCACTGGGAAGTAGAACAATTTGCAAGGATTAGGGTGTGGCCTTGTTAGAGGAAGTGTTCACTGGATGTGGGTTTTTAGATTTTCAAAAGCCCAGGCCTAGCCCACAGTCTCTCTCTTCCTGCTGCCCATAGATCCAGATGTAGAACTCTCAGTAGCTTCTAGAGTGCCATGCCTGCTGCCTGCTGCCATAACTTCCCACCATGATGATAATGGGCCAAACCTCTGAAGCTGCAAGCCAGCCCCAGTTAAGTGTTTTCCTTTACATGAGTTGCGGTGGTCATGGTGTGTCTTCATAGTGATAGAACACTAAGACCCCGGTTTCATCCAGAGGAAAGATTGGAGTTACTGTGGCTAAGGTTGGTGCGAAGTTTAGTTTCTTGTAGTAATGTGATATTGACACCAATAATAACAAAGGTTTTTTTTTTTCCTTTAAAGTTCTGGGATAATTACAATGGAAAGAAGGCACTTAATAGCTTCCTGCAACTCCAGAGAGCACAGAAATTTAATTTGAACTGAAGAGTATGTCTGTGAAAGGCGAGGATGGTGTTAACAACAGAACAACATATTCAATCAGGTAGTTCTTTGAACAGCTAAATTATTTTTGATCAAGAATATGAGAAAATATAGAAAAATGTGGACATACAGCGATGATGAATCTTGAGATGAGTCAGTGGGTGAAAGTGGACATGCTCATACAACTCCATTCCTAAAAATAAACGTCCTGCATTCCTACAGGACACAGTGGATGTCACCTACTAAAGAAGTCCTGGCTCTCATGGAGTACTGCATTTTTAATGAGCACCTTGGGAAGGAGCAGCACAGAGAAAGTTCTACACACTGACTTGCTGGTGACTTGCTGTTATCATCTCCTTCACTCCTTGCTTTCCAATGGTTACTCCTGATGGATCTCCCCTGGCAGGGAAACACCCACCATCTACCCTTTGTCCTTGGGAGTATGCAGGGGCATGCCTCTGTATGCAGCAGAAGCAGACGCAAAGCTAGGAAACAGAGCTAGGAAAAGTTTGCAGATACAATTGAGAATGTTTACGAATATGAAGGAACTCACTATAATCTCTCCATTTCTATACCCTTCACTTCTTGGAATAGACTCACTTCACTAGAACAGTCTGAGAGACATGCATAACTTCAAAAAATACCAAACACACACATTAGGGGAGCTTTAGCTTTACAAAACATTTTTCATTGCTTTCCTGACACTTTTAATGATGTAGTTGGTTGTTCATATGCTTTTAATTAGCTGGGTAAATGGCTTAGTAGTTAGTTAACATAAATCTGAATTCTTATGTCGGTGTTGACTTAAAATAAGCAAAACCCAAATACTGCTGCTGTTGAAGTTATAATGCATTAAGTTCTTTAATCATGAGTCTGTCCATTCAAACCCTAGGTACTTCAAAATATGAAGTTTACCTGCAACTAAGTTCAACACAGTTAAGATCTTATAAATTAAAAATAAAAATAACAGCTGCTGTCTGAATTATTTTATATTCAATCTCCCTTATTGAACTTCTTTTTAAAAGATTTATTTATTTATTTATTTATTTATTTATTTATCTATTTGTCTGTTTGTTTATTTTAAACTCTGGATTTTATTCCCCTCCTTGTCCACCATCTAATGGTTTCACATCCCATACCTCCTCCTCACCCTCCTGTCTCCACAAGGATGTCCCCAACCCCCAATTCCCAACCCCCGACTCCACCAGACCTCGAAACTCCCTGGGGCCTCTAGTTTCTTGAGGGTTAGGTGCATCTTCTCTGATTAAACCCAAACCCAACCTGGCAGTCCTCTGCTGTATAATTACTGAACTTCTGACAAACACCAAACATGTGGTTGGAAGCTATAATATTAATCCATGTCTTAAAACACACTAAACTTGTGACAAATTTATTAAATCTAGTAATTACCTTGTAAGGCCATCTATGACAATTTATTCCAACATGGGAAAAGATATCATTGGATCTTCCCAAAAGAGTAAAAGGTCCCCACAGTAAATTCTCATGTTGTGCTTATTTTATATGATATGCACACCTGAAGCACTCTGGGAATTATATACTTTTCAGCAATCAGACACATTCAGGCAATGCAGAAATATTTTGTGTCCAATTAGAAAACATGAAAGGAAAAGATGGACTTGAGAGCTTGCCAAAAAGAGCAATGAGAAATGACATGTTTGCAAAAACAAACCAGCCATGGTGAGGGAGCAGATCTCATCTTACAGAGAAGACACAAACACTGGGTAAAACCCAAGCATAAGGTAACTGCTACTTTTTGAGTGTTTACAGCATATGTGATCATGTTCCCTTTTAGATAATTTGTTTTAGTTTTAGCAGAAACATGAAACACAGTATGAAAAGAAACAAAAGTGAATCTATCTATCATCTATCTATCTATCTATCTATCTATCTATCTATCTATCTATCTATCTATCATCATCATCTATCTATCCATCCATCCTCTCTCTCTCTCTCTCTCTCTCTCTCTCTCTCTCTCTCTCTCCAAAAAAAAAAAAACAAAGGCTTTACCAAGATGTGCTTCCAAATGCACATCCAATTGTGGGGCTGCATAGTGCTTCAAAGACTCCAAGAAAGAGAAGTTAGCACTGGGATTACACTGAGCTCAAGGGAGGGAGTTTCTAGTGTTTGTCCTGAGGGTTTGTATGGGTAACTTATTCCAGGGTCTCTGTTTCTGTACTTTAGTACTTTAAGATATTGAACTAAACAACATAATAACTTTTCATTATTTTGGTAATATTTTAAGTGGTGCAGCTACAGTAGCAGGAATTTGGTTTATTTCTTGTGCTTTTCCTTGAGTAGTGACTCTCAACCTGAGGGCTCTGACACTTTTGACAAAACCCTATCTCCAAGAATGTTTGTATTAAGATTAATAACAGTAGCAAAGTTACAGTTATGAAGTAGCAACAACAACAAAAAACTTTAGATTGAGGATAACCACAGCATGAGGAAGTTTATTAGAGGGTTGCAGCACTATGTAGGTTGGGAACACTCCCCTAAAGAATTTTCAAGCCAACATTGAGGTTCACAGAATTTTAAATGCCATTAAATATGAACTCATTGCTATGTCATGTATCAAAGCTAACACAGAGTATTTTATTTGCCAATTTTAAGAAAACGAAATGTTTGCAACTTTCCTGTCCTATTCTTGCTCATTGTGTTTTTAATGATACAAATGGAAAAATTCTCTGGGGAGTTAAATTTGCAAGAGATGGATTCCAGTGGGGACAGATAATTATTTTTTAATCTGCAATTTGCAGTGAAGGACTTGCTATAGACATTTATCATATTCTTTGGAATAAATATCTGTTCTTTTCTCTTGGTTCTTGGCATTGAAACCTTTTGAAGTATACTTGGTGATGCTGTTTATGGTGTTGTCTAAGAACTTGGGCTGGAGACTGGGATCTGGCTTCAAGGTGGCAGTAGCTTGATCAGAAATGCAATCAAGGAATAAAAAGATGAATACCTCTGTCTCCTTCATATCCGAGTTTTACCATAGAAATCCTAACTGAAGGACATGGCTTCAGGTTTAGATAATAGGAGAAAAATTGTGAAAGTCCTAAGTTTAACTGCACACAGGGAGGATGTAAAATAGTAGAGATACGGAAACTTAATAAGTTAACAACTTTGAGATATACCAATGAAATATATTCCATATCCCCATATATATTTAATATATGATTGTATTGAAAGCATAACATATTTAATGTTTATGTTAAATTTCAATAATCATGATAACATATAGTTTTATATTTTAATATAATAATAATAATAATAATAATAATAATAATAATAATAATAATAGCTTGATTCCAAATCCCAAGTGGTTACCTTTAAGAAGCCCATTCTAGCTATTTAGTACTCCAGTCTTTCCAGAATAGATACTTCTTTTTGTGGCCTGGCCTGTCTCAAAACTTCCTTCAATAACTAACACCAGTCTAGGCTGAGTAGAAAAAACACATAATTCCTTTTCCCCAATATTTTGCTTGAAAGTCTTTTGCTTCCACAGACTTTCTATCTACCCTTGATGCTGGTGGCTATGGAACTTGTCCCTGAGTGTGGGCCTTCTCAGACTAACACTATTCCCATTTCAATAAACCTGTTTTCTCCAGAGATCCCTTACTTTCAGGAGTGGCCTGGGTAAGGGACTATGACCCCACCTTTCCCCCAGTGCTTTGCCATGGACATCTCTACCATGCTATATTAGAGTAATTGTACCCTTTACAAGATAACAATGATGGTAAGCAGAGTGTTGTGAGCCATTTTCATTCATTATCAGACAGGAGGAAGGTCTAGTTTTGTTAGGAGAAATGGCCAGAACGCTGGGCTTTCCTTTCCAGCTGGTTTCCTAGGCAGATTACTGTGAGCCAGCCTGTAGCTTCTGGGGAACTTGCTAAAGTGAAGCAGTAGTGTCAGAATTGGGTTGAGTCTGTGGGCTGCCCAGTGGAGTTAGGGTATTGGAAGAGCTGTCTCTAATTGGAAAGGATGCAATGTTTGTCCTGTAAGTAGTATCAGGAAATGGAAATCAGAAATGGAAACACCTAATGCAACCATATAGCGACACATATTCACATGGAATAGATCAGTGTTCTAGACAAGGCTTTCTTGGATCTGAAAAGGGTGAAGTTTGTCAACACTCATCACAGGATGAGTGTATCAGTTGAATGAACCAATTTCTTTTAAGGAAATGAGTAAAAGCAAATTACAACTTAATTAAGTTTCAAAGGGTAACTTGAATATTTTCAAAAGACTGGATGAGATGCAAATATAAAAGGACATGGTAATTATATTAAGCCCTATCTCACATAGATTGTTAATCAAAAAATCTTAGAACTATATTGCCATTTTCTTATTGTCAACTCTGCCTTGTAAATTATAGACTCCCTGCTATCAAACAGACCTTACCAGTGGACTTCTTTAATACATAAGCTGATGAGTCTGTGTGTGTGTGTGTGTGTGTGTGTGTG